>WNGS01101898.1:0-13596 GCA_020271785.1 Procambarus virginalis
AAAAGAGCAGAATTAAAAAAGAGGAAGAACAATGCAATAAGGCAGAGAATGAGAAAGCCTAATATAATGATGGTAAAGAGGAGGCCTAAAGGAGCACTGGAGATAGGTGGACGAGCAAGAATTAGACAAGCCAAAAGTGAAGAAGTTAGAGGGAGAATAGAGTGACCAAGCGGAAGGTGAAAAAAAATGACAAGCATAAAGTAGAGGAGGAAGATCAGTAGTATTGAGATTAGAAAGAGAAGAGGAAGGCCTAGGCAGAACGAGCCCGGAGCAGGAGGAGGAGGAGACGCAGGTCTTGAAGGAAGAAACCAAGTAGGAGGTAAGTACATTATAAAAACAATTAACTAGAGACTCTTCGATCTATGTCGAAGTTATGTGTATTAAAAAAATAATTTTTTTATGCTAGTCTCTTATTTATACATCTGAAATCAACGCTGAAAATAAAACAAGATAAAGTAGAAAGAGGAGATAGTGAAACAAGAAGAGTCTAAGGACGAGAACAAGTGAGATTTTGGAGGGGTTGTACTCACCTAATTGTACTCAGCTAATTGTGCTTGCGGGGGTTGAGCTTTAGCTCTTTGGTCCCGCCTCTCAACTGTCAATCAACTGGTGTACAGATTCCTGAGCCTACTGGGCTCTATCATATCTACATTTGAAACTGTGTATGGAGTCAGCCTCCACCACATCACTGCCTAATGCATTCCATTTATTAACTACTTTGAGGGGGCCAAGGTGGGTTACACAAGAGCCAAGTGAAAATAAGGGAAAGTTTACCCTTGAGCTGCAGCAGATAAGGAAGATGATTTCAAACCGGACCTCCCACTAATGCGATTATAATGATCATGTAATTTATGTTCGGCTAAGGAGAGAAACTTTATGGAGTCATCCGATATACTACGATGGTAAATGGCCCAATAAAAACTGGAATGAGTTGCGAATAAAGAAAGAACTGATCAATGGTCTATCAATGGTTTTCTTTTTTGGCTGCAGATTAAGCCTTGCACCTCATAATGTGCAGATGATGGAAAGCTTCGTACTGATGTGACGAAGGTAGTTTACTAGGAGGAGAAAGTGCTAAGCCAGTCCCACTTGGAAGGGAGATGAGAGCAAGGAGCTGGAAGTTGGAACAGGGGAATGGTGCAATCGAATGCTGGCCTGCAGGAACCGAGGCCGTCGTTGTATACCCATCAGTCAAAGCGGTTGGGTAGGCTGCTATTACTCCAAGTGGGTCTCCTAAACTATCTCAGGAAGTACTTCCCTCACTGTGCCGCCCACAGCTGATTTTGATGCTGATTTTGCATTTAAGATGTTGTGAATTAAGAAAGGCCTTGGGTAAATACTGGTTTTGAAAGAGTATTGTTGGTTTCTGGCACACCTAGACGTGGGTGACATGACAGACATAACAGACGAGGGATCACTGGACTGTTTAATTGGAGGGAGTAATGGTGGAGATAGTTAAAGAAATGAAGATAGTTTGTAGCTACAAACTATTTTCATTGCTGTAACTATCTTCACTGCACACTATCTTTATCACAGTAACTATTTTCACTACACTATTAATTTTATCATCTTCACTATACACTATATTCATCACTGTAACCATCTTAACTACACAATCTTCAACGGTAACACACCATCCCCAGCACTGTAACTGTCTTCACTACTCGGGCATCGTCGGAAACCCCATTTACATCCATCATCATCACTATCTTCCTTCTCCATCACTACCTTCCTTACCCTTTACCTTCCTTACCCTTCACCTTCCCTACCCTTCACCTACTCCTACTCTACCCTTCCCCCTTCCATACCCTTCAGTATCTTCCCTCTTTCACTACCTTTAACAACCATCCCTAGCTTGCACCACCTTCAATTCCCTTCACCCTCTTCCCTATCCCTTCACCACCACCTTTACCCGTGTTTCTCTCACTGAAGCAGTCTGCTTTTCCCTCACTGAAGCAAGCTGTCTACATAAAGGAGGATGGGCGCGGATGAAAGCATGCTGTCCATCTGTGACTGAAGCAGACTTTCACCACTTTCCTTGTTTCCTGAAGTGTGGCGTTCGATCCCCGATGGTTCAAGTGGTTAAACATAGCTCTTCCCTTCCTTCAAACCCATATCCTTGTTCTCATATCCCTCCCAAGTACCATACTAAGCACTTTCTCTTAATAACTGCTTTAACTCTCAGACAGTTCAGTAAGAGTAAAGTGTGTGTTGTCCTATTTTGGTGAACTTCTCAATATTTCTTAAGTATAACAATTCAGTAACTGTATATATTTGTCTATAAATACCTAAACAGTGAGGGGTAGAAAAAGAAATCTGAGAAATGAGTTCCGGAAATCAAATATTCCCTCGCCCTTAATGCTTCATTGGCTGACGAGTGCTTCATTGGTTTTTCGAGTGAGTGTACTCCAATGGAATATATAAATATATATATATATATATATATATATATATATATATATATATATATATATATATATATATATATATATATATATATATATATAGACACGTCTAAATAATAACTCATATAAATGACCATCACAATCATTTTATAAATGACAAACGTTACTTGCCTAAAAAAAAAAAGAAAAAGTTACTGAAAATCGAGTGTAGTTATTTTTATTCAATGGGTCATATATTGAAAGGTTTATGAAAATTCGATAGTTGTATATCTGCCACTTTAACGATATTGTAACTGTAACCGACCAGTGTATTGCTTGACCCGTGTGTGAGGTATGTATGCATATGTATATAAAGGTGCTATGTGCATTTTTGCAAGCATTTCAGGCATACACGAGTGGAATACCGAAAGAATAGTGTTACAGATACCCATAATACACAGAGCAAGAAGAAGAAGAAGAAGTTCGAGTCTTTATACAACGCTATACACCATGCTGTGTATGTCGCTTTATTGCATTTCGCTATTCATCATACTTATTAAACTCAAACCATGTTCATATATCTTGTATATTGCTTTTATACTCCACCATAAAACTGTAAGAAGCTACTTTATTTTATGCGGTTAGTATACAGTTTTATACACCATCCGATGGTACAATACACTATCTCGAGTAGAAGATACATCTTCATACATTATCGTTTGGTATAATATACCTCGGTACACCATTTTAGAGTCCAGTATACGCCTTCATAAAACATTCTACAGAATAATATGCACAAAAATATCATCCCATTGTAGAATATATATCTTCATCATGCTCCACCGTATGGCACAATATACACATTCACACACTCATGTATGTCACAATACACACACCTTCCAGCACTGTTCTATAGTATAATATACATCTTCATACCCCATCAAAGGGGCAATATCTTTCTTAATATAAAAATATAACGTAATACACCGTTCTGTACAACAATATTCTCACATCCATATGTATACATAAACATACAACGTAAAAAAATTAAATGGAACACACAAGAACATTAAATTCTTATAAAATGAAATGACACCAACGGTAGAATTAAAACCAAGTTAACAAAATCCTTATTCGCGAAATTCACAAATAAAGAGAAACGAGATATTTGATGAAGGGGAACGATGGAGAGAAAGGGAAATGGAGAGAGAGAGAGGATACAGAGAAAGAGAAAATGAGAGATGAGAGACAGAGAGCAAGGGGAAAAGGAGATAGAGGGAAAAATGGGAAAGCTGAGAGAGAGCGAGAGAGAGAGATAATAATATACAATGTTTTGGTAATGCATGACTTGAGGCTTGAGTTATCACAGAGGTGTAATAGCTTTCTGGTGTGTGGAGGGGTGGAGGAGGGGGGTGTGTCTGTGATGTGTGGAGGGGTGGTGGAGGGAGGTGTGTCTGTGATGTGTGGAGGGGTGGGTGGAGGAGGGTGTGTGTCTGTGATGTGTGGTTGGTAGAGGGAGTGGTACCCACACACACATACACACACACACACTCGCACCTTTCTCATAAACATACTCGCACCTACTCACACACAAACCTATGCAGGAAATCACATACATACAATCACATTTGCAGCTTCAACCCATTACATCTGCACTCTGTAAATGAGTGTGACTGTGAAAATAAGCAAAACAAAAAAAGCCTTGGAAACAGTATGATACAGCACTAAGTGTAATATATCATCTAATAAGGGTTTTAACTGCAACAAGAAGACAATGCAGAAAGAATGAGCATCCTCTTAAAAACCACTGATTGAAAGGGTATAAGAAAATGAACAATAACATGACATAAAACAAAGATGAGACCGCCACGTCACCCAAGCCGACCATCCCGTCACCTTCTCTAAGCGCTTGGCGTTCATTTACAGCAGGATGAGTTGTTCCTCCTTCCAGGGCGAGGTTTCACGTCGGGGTTCCGAGTCCTCGTGGACGGACCCGGAACCCCGTCTCGAGGGCAAGGACTCTTTGCCATCAGGGCGAAGACAACACCAAACAGGCTTCCAAGATAGTTAAAACTATTACAAAACAATGTCCTTTTAGAGGACATTTAAGGGACAAAAACAAATCTTTGTTAGAATTATGATATACATGAATTATCAGCGACCAGCGAGAAGTCAAGTAGAGGGAGGAATGGTACCAAGTTATTGTTACTAAGATTAAAAAGTCAATGACATGAATTTAGAATCAAAGAAACGTGGATGACCAACCACTTTAGGTCCTATGACGATAGTCAAGACCTCGATCGCAGGATGTCATTGACCCACCAGGTATCTCCGGTGATGCTTCCGGTATAATGAGGCTTCCGGTATGATGACGCTCCCGGAATGATGATGCCGGTCTCCTCATATTAGGCATTCATCCACACACACGTACATACACATTCAGGAATCTGTACACCAGTTGATTGACGGTTGAGAGGCGGGAACAAAGAGATGAAGTTCAACCCCCGCAAGTACAATTAGGTGAATGCACACACGCAGGGCCTCGCGGCTGAGTGGACAGCGCACGGAGGACGTAGTCCTAAGGGCCCGGGTTTGATTCCCAACCGAGGCAGTAACAAATAGGCAGTTTCATTCACACTGATACTCCTGTTCGCCAAGCAGTAAATAAGTACCTGGGAGTTAGACAGCGGCTACGGGCTGCTTCCTGGGAGTGTGTGTGTGTGTGTGTGTGTGTGTGTGTGTGTGTGTGTGTGTGTGTGTGTGTGTGTGTGTGTGTGTGTGTGTGTGTGTGTGTATGTGTGTGTGTGTTAGAGAAAAATACTGAATATGTAATAGACATAATAGAGGAAAAAAGCTCGATTCTACAGGCACAAATAATAAATACAAATACTAAATACACACACACACACACATACACACATGCGCACACACGCACACACTCTCACAAACACACACATACACATACACAAACGTTTGATTCCCCTACCATCCAACCACAATTGCAGGGACGTAAAAATTATTTAGTACAGAATAAAGTGAAAAAGTCGGAATGAACAATGAAACATTTTAAGCATCATATAGACTCGACTCACTCTGCTTCGCTCAGGTTCAAAATTATTCGACGTACATTTTGATCCCTACTTCACTACGTTCAGCTTAGAATGGAGTTAGAAAATTAGGAGNCCGCGTTTTGGGTGAGGTGATATGTTACAACAGTTTTTAATGAGGTGAACAAAACTTTCAACAAAGGACAGAACACGAAAACAATGGATATTAACTGGATATTAACTGGGTAAATTGAAGGTATGAATGGAAGTAACTGCGGAAGGGCCTATTGGCCCATATTTCTTGATGCTTCTATATTGGAGCGGGGTCTTGAAGTGGGTAGAATATAGTTGTGCATTAATTGACTGTTGATTGCTGGTGTTGACTTCTTGATGTGTAGTGCCTCGCAGACGTCAAGCCGCCTGCTATCGCTGTACCTATCGATGATTTCTGTGTTATTTGTTAAGATTTCTCTGGTGATGGTTTGGTTGTGGGAAGAGAGTATATGTTCCTTAATGGAGCCCTGTTGCTTATGCATCGTTAAACGCCTGGAAAGAGATGTTGTTGTCTTGCCTATATACTGAGTTTTTTGGGGCTTACAGTCCCCAAGTGGACATTTAAAGGCATAGACGACGTTTGTCTCTTTTAGGGCGTTCTGCTCCGTGTCTGGAGAGTTTTTCATTAGTAGGCTGGCTGTTTTTTTGGTTTTATAGTAAATCGTTAGTTGTATCTTCTGATTTTTGTCTGTAGGGATAACATTTCTATTAACAATATCTTTCAGGACCCTTTCCTCCGTTTTATGAGCGGTGGAGAAGAAGTTCCTGTAAAATAGTCTAATAGGGGGTATAGGTGTTGTATTAGTTGTTTCTTCAGAGGTTGCATGGCGTTCTACTTTCCTTCTTATGATGTCTTCAATGAAACCATTGGAGAAGCCGTTGTTGACTAGGACCTGCCTTACCCTACAGAGTTCTTCGTCGACTTGCTTCCATTCTGAGCTGTGGCTGAGAGCACGGTCGACATAAGCGTTAACAACACTCCTCTTGTACCTATCTGGGCAGTCACTGTTGGCATTTAGGCACATTCCTATGTTTGTTTCCTTAGTGTAGACTGCAGTGTGGAAACCTCCGCTCCTTTCCATGACTGTTACATCTAGAAAGGGCAGCTTCCCATCCTTCTCCATCTCGTAAGTGAAACGTAACACAGAATTCTGCTCAAACGCTTCTTTCAGCTCCTGCAGATGTCTGACATCAGGTACCTGTGTAAAAATGTCGTCAACATACCTGCAGTATATGGCCGGTTTCAAGTTTAAGTCGACTAAGACTTTTTCCTCGATAGTACCCATGTAGAAGTTTGCAAACAGGACGCCTAGGGGAGAACCCATGGCGACCCCATCTACTTGCTTATACATGTGCCCATCCGGGCTCAAGAAGGGTGCCTCCTTAGTACAAGCTTGGAGTAGTTTCCTCAGGATATTTTCTGGCATGTCAAGGGGAGTACAGGCCGGGTCTCGATACACTCGGTCCACTATCATCCCGATTGTTTCATCCACAGGTACGTTGGTGAACAGTGATTCTACGTCCAACGAGGCTCTTATCCCTGTAGCCCGTGTTCCCCGCAGTAAGTCAACAAATTCCTTCGGGGATTTCAGGCTGAAGTTGCACGGGACATAAGGACAGTCACGGGACATTCAGGCTGAAGTTGCACGGGACATTCCTTATGTCCCGTGCAACTTCAGCCTGAAATCCCCGAAGGAATTTGTTGACTTACTGCGGGGAACACGGGCTACAGGGATAAGAGCCTCGTTGGACGTAGAATCACTGTTCACCAACGTACCTGTGGATGAAACAATCGGGATGATAGTGGACCGAGTGTATCGAGACCCGGCCTGTACTCCCCTTGACATGCCAGAAAATATCCTGAGGAAACTACTCCAAGCTTGTACTAAGGAGGCACCCTTCTTGAGCCCGGATGGGCACATGTATAAGCAAGTAGATGGGGTCGCCATGGGTTCTCCCCTAGGCGTCCTGTTTGCAAACTTCTACATGGGTACTATCGAGGAAAAAGTCTTAGTCGACTTAAACTTGAAACCGGCCATATACTGCAGGTATGTTGACGACATTTTTACACAGGTACCTGATGTCAGACATCTGCAGGAGCTGAAAGAAGCGTTTGAGCAGAATTCTGTGTTACGTTTCACTTACGAGATGGAGAAGGATGGGAAGCTGCCCTTTCTAGATGTAACAGTCATGGAAAGGAGCGGAGGTTTCCACACTGCAGTCTACACTAAGGAAACAAACATAGGAATGTGCCTAAATGCCAACAGTGACTGCCCAGATAGGTACAAGAGGAGTGTTGTTAACGCTTATGTCGACCGTGCTCTCAGCCACAGCTCAGAATGGAAGCAAGTCGACGAAGAACTCTGTAGGGTAAGGCAGGTCCTAGTCAACAACGGCTTCTCCAATGGTTTCATTGAAGACATCATAAGAAGGAAAGTAGAACGCCATGCAACCTCTGAAGAAACAACTAATACAACACCTATACCCCCTATTAGACTATTTTACAGGAACTTCTTCTCCACCGCTCATAAAACGGAGGAAAGGGTCCTGAAAGATATTGTTAATAGAAATGTTATCCCTACAGACAAAAATCAGAAGATACAACTAACGATTTACTATAAAACCAAAAAAACAGCCAGCCTACTAATGAAAAACTCTCCAGACACGGAGCAGAACGCCCTAAAAGAGACAAACGTCGTCTATGCCTTTAAATGTCCACTTGGGGACTGTAAGCCCCAAAAAACTCAGTATATAGGCAAGACAACAACATCTCTTTCCAGGCGTTTAACGATGCATAAGCAACAGGGCTCCATTAAGGAACATATACTCTCTTCCCACAACCAAACCATCACCAGAGAAATCTTAACAAATAACACAGAAATCATCGATAGGTACAGCGATAGCAGGCGGCTTGACATCTGCGAGGCACTACACATCAAGAAGTCAACACCAGCAATCAACAGTCAATTAATGCACAACTATATTCTACCCACTTCAAGACCCCGCTCCAATATAGAAGCATCAAGAAATATGGGCCAATAGGCCCTTCCGCAGTTACTTCCATTCATACCTTCAATTTACCCAGTTAATATCCAGTTAATATCCATTGTTTTCGTGTTCTGTCCTTTGTTGAAAGTTTTGTTCACCTCATTAAAAACTGTTGTAACATATCACCTCACCCAAAACGCGGGTATAAAATGAAAGATGAAAGCTGTTTAAATCATAGCATAGTAAAGAACTGTTTAGTGCTTTAAGGTTATAGTTGTGTGAGAAAACTAAAAGTCTTTGAAAATGTAATTAGTTATTACGAAACGCGTTCAAGTGTCGCGTCAGACTAAGAAATAAAGAATGAATTTTGGAGAATTGATTTTTCATTTACCGTCATCAGTAAAAACAAACATAAGGAAAATTGAGAAAATTCGTGTTAGAATTATTAATCTTACTTTTTCGGTCATATTTAATAACATATGTCTACAGGAAAGACTGCTACCAAAATATACTAATATATATATATATATATATTATATATATATATATATATATATATATATATATATATATATATATATATATATATATATATCCATGAGTTTGGAATGATAGAAGTATGAATTGGTTCACATGTTCCAATATCCTTTCTGCAGTCCTTTAGTATTACGTTCATACGTTCGTAATGGAGCAATACATATATGGAAGTATAAACTAAAGAGAACATGAATTACACGAACATTTCGAAGTAAATATTGATGACGAAAGAGCACTAATGCCTAGAGGGCGCTGTAATGCCGTCAAAGTAATGAGACCCAAATATCCAGACAAACGCATTTGCTCCCGAAAACGTCTATATATGGTACTTTAATGAACGGTATCGAAAGGGATCGCGCAAAGTTCCTGGAAACCGACGCAGCAAGCGGCGAGAACTGTAACTAGAAGGGAAGGGACTCCTGGATTGCCTGGAGGTTACGGGAATCGAGTTTGTGGAAGGATGGGAGGGCAAGTTTCCAAGGACACAGGCGGAGATGAGTTTGTGCACGACCGGCTCTGGAGTTTGGGGAGCGCAGGTGTGACTTGTGGTATAAACTAGGATGAAGGAGCCGTCTGGAGGATCCAGCGAAGGAATTCCAGTACGGACATTATTAATATTTTACCTGTAAATTTATGTTACATATTGGATAAGTTTGTGGTGTTCTGGGAAGCTTATACAAATGTTTCTTTAACTTTCTATGTTATGATTAACATTAACAACTCTTGGGAACTTCAGTGGAGTTTTAGTAAGGAAAACAGAAATCTGGGAACTTCTACGAATTTATATTAGTGACATAAGATTGTTTTTTATATTTTTTGTTAGGTTTAAACAAAGAATCTGGCTGTTTTATAAAATTATTGTTTTGATCAAGAAATTATGAGGATTTCAAGACTTCGTATTGCGACTAAGCTACACAGAATTTACTTATTTCGTTTTACAAATGTTTCCAAAGTTCTTGCCTTATGAATAGTGTGTAAAATTCAAGGAAGAAAAGTAAGAGGAGATACAGGAATACTCTATAAAAACAGAGGAGAGCGACGGAGTATTAGAAGAGAAAGAATGAAAAACAAATTCGCTAAAATATACTCTGCATAATTTACGTTTTAATGTACAAACTCACACACACACACACACCACACACACACACACACACCACACACACACAACACACACACACACACACACACACACACACACACACACACACACTCACGGATATGCATATACATGCAATAATAACAGTAATTTTAATAATAATAATAATAATATAAAACCCATAGTAGCCGTGATGAGGATTCGAACCATGCGCAGGGTATTCCCAGATGCACGCTCTAGTCGACTATGCCATGACAGGGTCAAGAGAATTGCAACCTGGGGTACTACTGCACCCTGAATTAATGAGCAGTTCTTTAACATGTCGTGGCGTAGTCATCAAGAGCGTCCATCTAGGAATACGCAGCACATAGGTTCGAATAATAATAATAATAATAATAATAATATAATAATAATAATAATAATAATAATAATAATAATAATAATACAAATATTAATGGCAGTACTTGAAGGCGAGCTTATTAAAAACTGCTGAGCTACATTAGCAGGAGCTGTCCCCTGTCTCACTTTCTTAATATATATTAAGTAGACATATATATGGCTTAATATATATTAAGCATATATAGCCATATTGACTCTAAAAAGAGTCAATATGGCTCTTTCTTTCAATTTTTTCTCTATCTCAGCACGTTCTTTATCTTTGTTTTTCTCTATTTCTCAGTTTTCTCTCACTTCTCTCCTTCAGTTCCTAGTTTTCATCGTGTCAAGCTTCATTTATACATTTTATAGATCTTAGACTTCCATTAAACTTAAGGGAGTCAATGAAAGAGAAAGATGAAAGTTAACGAACAGAGGCACGATGCAAGATAAGGAGATAAAACTAGAGAAAGGAACGAAGGTCGGGATGGAGATATATAGGAATGCACAGAGGGAGGTAGAGACAAATGAAAACAGAAAGGGAGATATAGAAGGAAGTAGGGAGGTGAGAGAAGAAGGTATGGACGGAAGGACAGCCAGAGAGAATGAAAGAGAGAGTGAAAAACAGATATGGAGATAAGGAGGGAATGAGCGATGAAGAGAGGGCGGAAGGGAGAGATGGGAAGAGAATGAGCAACACCAGAAGGGAGGTAAAGACAGACAGAGTGAGACCAGGAGAATCAGATGTTGCGACTGGGGTTACATGAGATTAAATGGTCTGATATAGGATTAAACGGCATCACATAGGATTACATCGGATTCACAGATTACAGAAGCCTTAATTACCAGTAACAAGTAGGGAATGCTAGAGAAGTTAGCTATGATGCTATCAGAGATGATGCGATATTAGAGATGCTGATAACAATGATTATTGTTATCTTATTATTATTATTATGACGATGATGATGAAAACGACGATAACATAACGAAACAACAGTCTCAGCTATTCCTTTCTAGACTCGCCTCATCAAGCTGTCATTATCCTTCAAGATAATTTTTCGCCTAAATTATTCAAATGAGCATTAATCCGGATCCGGATAGAGCCGATAAATCCAGTTTGGGAAGCCACCTGCGTTAAAGTTATCCGGAATTTTTTCTTGGTTTTCTTTTTTTACACGTATTTTGCTAACCGGACACTGATGGGGAACTTTCGGTGTCTATTTACCTCACGAGGATAGATAGGTGAATCATGGCATGACAATAGATAAGGTGAATCCTATACAGGCGAGTAGATAGAATGAATCCTACACTGGGCAACTTACCTAACTTAACTTAACCGAACCTACTGACCTAACCTACCGACCAAGCCTAACCTGACCTATACCTACCGCATAACCTAACCCAATTTAAGAGACAGGTTTATGTACTAAATATTTATGCACGTTTACATAAATTATGCCTCGTTTGTCAATAACGTGAATCTTCCCGAATATACGCATGGTACACAGAACACGAATATACTCAATACATGCAAGAAAAAACTTACTATAGGTCGGCCCAAACTTATTTATCTGGGCAGCACTTCGGAAGAAACATTTGTTCAAGCCTCACCGCTTTCTTCATCGTTAAGAAATACAGTGAAAAAGAAAGAAAACTCCTTTTAGTTCTTGATTCATAATCTAGAACTGAACTAGTGTATAATATAAATCACGGCACATTCAGGAATTATAACATTTCCACTACCATAAAAAAATATGATTCGTTCTCAAAATATTCTGTGTAACGATGAGCCTCTTATGTTTACCTGAATAAGCATCGCTACAATTGAGTACGTGTGTGTTTGTTTTGTTGGCTAATCTCATTTTATGAAGTCTAATTCGAGATAAACTTTCACCTCACCTTTCTTTTCTGGTTTGATATTTGTCAGAGCTGAAAATCCTTGTTCATGACAACATGATGTGAAGAACTGTAGGGAATAGCACATACTCTTGAAGACGTGCGTGGATACTGTTCCTTTTTTAGTGCCCTTGAATCTTCTCACCAATCTTCCCATCCTCGTTTCTCGCGGCCCTAGTACGTGCGCCACATCCTTTGCACCACAGTATTCACAACTATAGGGTCAGGTGAAGTTGTCTAAAGCGACACAGTGACTTCTTTCTCGGTCAAAAGAAAGCCACAAACAGCTGAATGTTCGATGTTAAATTCATTTGAGTATTAATCAATGGGATAAACTTGTAAATAAAGATGCCTCAGTGAGGTTACTTTGTTTGGGCGTGAACCCACTCTTTGACTTTGGGCGTGAACCTTTTTTTGTACTCTGGACCTTCCGGCCCACTCGTTGCAGTGGCTTTGCGTCTCTAGTTTCTTTGCCTTGCGGCATATATCATATGAAGCCTTTCCGGCCATTTTCCTCATGCTGTGCCTTGCGGCGTTTGTGGGAAATTCAAGATACCTCGATATATGCTCCTTGACCATTCCCCCCAGATGCGACCCACAACAGTCGACTATCACCCAGGTTTCTAACCACTGCATAGGTGAACAGAGGCAATGGGTGTAAAGAGACTTGCCCATAGGACTCGCCCTACTGGGCAGCCTCCTTTGGTCAGTGGTGCATGTGTTAATTGCGGTGCCTTTTAGGATGGCCCTAATATTCAGGATGGTGTTGTGGTGTAGTGAATGGTATTGTTTAATTCCTCCTTGCTACAAATGAAGTGTGAGGCGCTATCAGAGTGTTAGTATGTGTGTCCAATATAACATATGATGCGGAGCGAACAGTCTCGAGAAGCAGACGAGGTGTCATAAAACGTGGGCGAAGGTAGATAACCAAACCACACTTCAGAAAGTGAAGAAATGAACGACATTTCTGTCCGTCTGGACCACATTAAGTAGACGGCTTATAATGGTCCGGACGGACAGAAACATCGTCGTTTCTCCAGCTTTTGGTGTGTGGTTTGTCATCATATCTTGAGCCACGTTATTGTGACTCATCGTCTGATACACCCTTATCATTTACCCTGTAGTAGATTCACCCTATCTATGCCCTGAATTGATTCATCTATCTATTGCAGAAATACATTTACCCTATATATTACTGTGTAATAGATGTATCATATCT
>WNGS01101899.1:0-49945 GCA_020271785.1 Procambarus virginalis
CAGTTATTTGAATTCATCCATGCATTGTGATGAGTGATGAGACTTTGAATGATGTGTTACTGTATGTAATGGCTTGTATTCTTGTATTGTATGAATATATTTGCGGGTTAGTCGGGAGATGGTAGAGTTAGTTGTAAGATGGTAGAAGGCTGCCTCCTCAGCCCGTTGTCTGAGGCTATAACCAGGGGCCAGATTCACGAAGGTACTTACGAATGTTTTTCCTTCTTAGCACCTTCGTAGCGGCTACGTCGGTATTTAGGTAGTACACTAGCCCTTTAACTGCGCGCCTATAAATATGACAACCCCCCGTGCGCAGGAAATAAATTCTCTTGAAAAAATTCGTTTGTTTTTTTAAAGTGTCAAAAAACCCTTCCCTCAGTATGGGTATGTAAAAAAAATCGAACTTGTATGTACTTTGGCTGCTATAGGGTCCATAAGTTGGCGCGTGACATCATCATTCCCCGTTCGCCCGTGACGTACGCTCCCGGGGCCAGTAGGTTCCCCGTGGCGGGCGCGCCAGTTGCCGCGAATATATTTTTGTTCATTTTTTGCGCACAGTTCCAAATACATTTTATTGTTTTTATGTGCTAATCCTATGTATAATGAACACGTACACTATATTATGGCAGTAAAACATCCGTACTGTCCGAGGACACTGTGTTATGTGCGTGACACTTGTTTACACATATGTTGCACATATTTACATGTATCATGCTAATTATGTATATATACAATCTATTTACAAACTATACACTGTCAACACTATACATTCAAGATCATTATATACACACACTATATACATTCACTCAGAACACCGCGAGTGTGAGCTGTCACACCCAGCCAGCCCTCCCTCACTCCTCCAACATTGTATTCGCCAACATTCCTTCTCCCGTCATACAGTTATTCACACCAATGTTTCATGTCCATTTATGTATATTTACAACATATGTACACACTATACACTGTCACAAACTATATACATTCACCATCAACACACTCAGAACACCGCGAGTGTGAGCAGCCACACCCAGCCAGCCCTCCCTCACTCCAACTCCTGATGCTGTTATTACACTATACACACACACTGTATATTCCCATGTACATGTGTGTTCCCCATAGCGAACCACGAAGCTAGTGTGGGGAGCAAAACAAGAGTGGCTGCCACACAGTGAGGGTACCTCAATTCTCTCCCTCCCTCCCTCACCAAAATTCCTCCTTCCACAACACTACACTCGACGCTAATTATAACCACAATCCTGGTCACTAATTCCTGTAAATGAATAATTGACCACAAGTTTATTTTCAAAAGGAACCTATAAAGTAGTTTGAAGATTCCTAAATGGACGAAATAATGCTGTGGTGCTGTGGCTAGCGCTGTGAACATCGTGAACAGCATTGAATCACTGATATTTGAACATTGTACCCAGTCATTATCACACTCAGGCTCTTCTATAATATTATCATGGCTACATAATACAAGTTATATATATATTATGACATTATTAGGCGATGCTGTGGTCACACGCTGAACAGCAGTGCTGTGCGCTCATACTGCGAGCGCCAGCCTTGGTTGCTCATTCACTACTAAGGCTCCCATACCCGGGAATGTGGACCACGATTTTTTTTAATAGATGGCGTCTGTTTACAAGAGCCCTGAGGAAGCTGATGTGAACCCCATGTAGCCGCGAGAGTTATGAATGGAACGTGAAAAATACAAATACCCGGAGGAGCCTTGAACACCTGAAGCCTGGGCCTGCAGGCGCGTTGTGCAGTTAAAGGGCTAAGAAGAAAAACCTTCGTAAGTTTGCTCCGTCCGCTAAGTGTGCTGTCGACCATTCAAAGCTTTACGTAAACTGGATATAAGTCAATTTTTCTCTACTACACGACACGAAGATCGATTGTAATTAACAAAAAAGATTATAGCTGGTAAATCCCGTGAAGAGGAGTCCTTCATGTTAGTTATATATGCACTCTCTGCTTGAAACTTGAAGTAAATATGTCTTTTATGATATTAGAATTAGTTTTATAATAGCAAGATATTATACCACTAGTTATTAAATAAATAAACACTGGTGAACATGAAATATGAGAGAAGGGGATGAGCCCTGCCTGATGAGATCATTTACTATCACCAAATGCCCCTGTTCACCTAGTAATCAGTAAGGGTGTACCTTAGCTACACATACCCATTTTTAATTTACTTAGTTTGGTTTTATTTTTAAAGTAAATCTAGGTGAGACATAAATAATAATATGCTGCACAAATGATGTTAATTAAGTAAGGAGAAAGGTAAAAACTTCAAAAACTTTTCTCATTGAATACTTAAAGGTATAATTATGACTATATGGACTATTAAAAAAGAGAGAAGAAAGTAGGGGTCCAAGACCTCTTCCTGTTACACAACTTGGGTGTGGAACAAGTAATTATCAAAAGAAGGCACCATGCCGGGAAGGCTATGTAGCAGTAAGGCAATGAGCTGAGGCAGCTACTTATTTGAGGAATGCATATTTTATTTACCTTATAATCTGAGGCAGCTTATTTTATTTGAGAAATAATCAGCTAATTCCTCTACACTTAGCATGAAACAAATTTGTGTCCAAGAACTCTTCCTGTTACACAATTTGGCTGTGTGTAATGTGACGGTGTCCCACCCCTACATTTCTTCCTTTCCAGCTTAAAAGAGTCATATCTCCATAACCTAAGAATTCTCTGATGTTCAGGGAACATTTTCATGTGTGGGAAAGCACGGAGCGTGATTAAGCTGGCTGTAAAATGGCCAGCTAAGTTTGATAATGCAAAGGGCTTACACCTTTTGGGGCACAAGACGGCGCCGAGCCATCCTGTTTCCCGCCAAGACGACGTGACGCCTCCCAGCACCTGATTGGCCAGGTGAGGTCACGTGCCGGAAGTGACCAATGACGAGAGTTCTCGGGCGGTGTGACGTCACGAGGCAGAGGGAACTCGGGGCGGCTGGCGCCTGGGCAGGAGAGAGTACGTCACGAGCCGCCCTAGAGTGAGGACGTGCTCGAGTGAGCTCCGGATCTAGAGAGCCCTTACCAGTAGATTTAAGCTTCGCTTCGATACTGCAGACAGTCTGGGAGGCTATCCAACTTCCGTGGAGTGCCCAGAAACGAGGACGGGCCAGATTAGAGAGCCGAGAGTTCTGTCAAGAGTCTGCAGCAGGGACGGACGCTGGGGCTGGATACGTCTGGGACGCCCAGCGGACCGCATTACACATATCAAGCGAGAAGCTATGGCCGGACCAAATCTACTGGTAGTGAGGTGAGGGGAAGCTGTGCTGGACTGCAAGGGTCAGCAGTGCCAGTGAGAGCGGAGGACGACGACGGAGGTACCTGTCTCCAGTACCCTGGAGAAGAGGAGGAGGAAGGCAGTACCTGTCGGGAGTGAGTACGGCGAGGACGCGATACCACGAGGATGATGGAGGAACCTGTGTATGTGGGAACTGATCGTCAGGAGACCAGAAGCCAGGACCAGGCACCTCAACATCCCTCAACAGAGGACGAGTTGGCTTCGTGGTTGGAATGAAGTAAGGTAGATAATTGTCCCTCCCTTTACCCCTTTGATCTAGGCAAGCTGGTGTATTTTATATATTGTGAACATTTCTACTTATTGTTTTATTGTCTAAGTGACAGAGTGTTAGGCTAGGAGCCCAGAGCTCATGTAGGCTTGATGGTGGTACTCACCTAGTTGTACTCACCTAGTTGTGCTTGCGGGGGTTGAGCTCTGGCTCTTTGGTCCCGCTTCTCAACCGTCAATCAACAGGTGTACAGTTTCCTGAGCCTAATGGGCTCTATCATATCTACACTTGAAACTGTGTATGGAGTCAGCCTCCACCACATCGCTTCCTAATGCATTCCATTTGTCAACCACTCTGACACTAAAAACGTTCTTTCTAATATCTCTGTGGCTCATTTGGGCACTCAGTTTCCACCTGTGTCCCCTAGTGCGTGTGCCCTTGTGTTAAACAGCCTGTCTCTATCAACCCTGTCGATTCCCCTGAGAATCTTGAATGTGGTGATCATGTCCCCCCTAACTCTTCTGTCTTCCAACGAAGTGAGGTTTAATTCCTGCAGTCGCTCCTCGTAGCTCATACCTCTCAGCTCGGGTACTAGTCTGGTGGCAAACCTTTGAACCTTTTCCAGTTTAGTCTTATGCTTGACTAGATAGGGACTCCATGCTGGAGCCGCATACTCCAGGATTGGTCTGACATATGTGGTATATAATGTTCTGAAAGATTCCTTACACAAGTTTCTAAAGGCCGTTCTTATGTTAGCCAACCTGGCATATGCTGCTGATGTTATCCTCTTGATATGAGCTTCAGGGGACAGGTCTGGCGTGATATCAACCCCCAGGTCTTTCTCTCTCTCTGACTCTTGAAGTATTTCATCTCCCAAATGATACCTTGTATCTGGTCTCCTGCTTCCTACCCCTATCTTCATTACATTACATTTGCTTGGGTTAAACTCTAACAGCCATTTGTTCGACCATTCCTGCAGCTTGTCCAGGTCTTCTTGAAGTCTCAAGCTGTCCTCCTCTGTCTTAATCCTTCTCATAATTTTGGCGTCGTCAGCAAACATTGAGAGGAATGAGTCTATACCCTCTGGGAGATCATTTACGTATATCAGAAACAGGATAGGTCCAAGTACAGAGCCCTGTGGGACTCCACTGGTGACTTCACGCCAGTCTGAGGTCTCACCCCTCACTGTAACTCTCTGCTTCCTATTGCTTAGGTACTCCCTTATCCACTGGAGCGCCCTACCTGTTACTCCTGCCTGTTTCTCCAGCTTATGCATCAACCTTTTATGGGGTACTGTGTCAAAGGCTTTCCGACAGTCCAAAAAAATGCAGTCCGCCCACCCTTCTCTTTCTTGCTTAATTCTTGTCACCTGATCGTAGAATTCTATCAAGCCTGTAAGGCAAGATTTACCCTCCCTGAACCCATGTTGATGGGTTGTCACGAAGTCTCTTCTCTCCAGATGTGTTACTAGGTTTTTTCTCACAATCTTCTCCATCACCTTGCATGGTATACAAGTTAAGGACACTGGCCTGTAGTTCAGTGCCTCTTGTCTGTCACCCTTTTTGTATATTGGTACTACATTAGCAGTCTTCCATATTTCTGGTAGGTCCCCCGTTTCCAGTGACTTACTATACACTATGGAGAGTGGTAAGCAAAGTGCTCCTGCACACTCTTTCAATACCCATGGCGAGATTCCATCCGGCCCAACAGCTTTTCTCACATCCAGCTCCAATAGGTGCTTTTTGACCTCATCTCTTGTAATTTCGAACCTATCCAAGGTCACCTGGTTTGCTGCCACCTCTCCCAGCGCCGTGATATCTCCCTGTTCTATTGTAAAGACCTCCTGGAACCTTTTGTTGAGTTCTTCACACACCTCTTTGTCATTCTCTGTGTACCTGTCCTCGCCCACCCTAAGTTTAATCACCTGTTCCTTCACTGTTGTCTTCCTCCTGATGTGACTGTGTAGTAGCTTTGGTTCAGTCTTGGCTTTATTAGCTATATCATTTTCATACCTTTTCTCAGCTGCTCTTCTCACACTGACATACTCGTTCCTGGTTCTCTGGTATCTCTCTCTACTTTCTGGTGTTCTGTTATTACGGAAGTTCCTCCATGCCCTTTTGTTCAGCTCCTTTGCTTTCATACATTCCCTATTAAACCACGGATTCTTCCTTTGCTTCTCTGTTTTTTCCTGTTGGGCTGGGACAAACCTGCTTACAGCCTCCTGACATTTTTGGGTGACATAGTCCATCATGTCTTGTACGGACTTGGTTCCGAGTTCTGTGTCCCAATGTATATCCCATAGGAATTTATTCATCTCCTCATAGTTTCCCTTTCTGTACGCCAGCCCTTTGGTTCCCAGTTCTTTTTTGGGGGTGATAATTCCTAGCTCAACCAGGTACTCAAAGCTCAATACACTATGATCACTCATTCCCAAGGGGGCTTCCAACTTAACTTCCCTTATATCCGACTCATTTAGGGTAAATATCAGATCAAGCAAGGCTGGTTCATCCCCTCCTCTCATTCTTGTCGGTCCCTTGACATGTTGACTTAGAAAGTTTCTTGTTGCCACATCCAGCAGCTTAGCTCTCCATGTGTCTGGGCCTCTGTGTGGGTCTCTGTTCCCCCAATCTATCTTCCCATGGTTGAAGTCTCCCATGATTAGAAGTCTGGATCCGTTCCTGCTAGCCACAGAAGCTGCTCTCTCTATTATATTGATGGTGGCCATCAATACATGGTGTGAACATACATATGTTGATGCGGTGACGTTAGTGATCCAGGAGGTAGTAGCTGGTTTGAAAGGAGCCAGCAACGAACTTTGAAACACCCAGCTGATCGCGTTGCCAGAGGCGGGGAGAGCCCCGACCATTTATGACAGTTGGAGCCGTCAGCTGATCGTGTTGCCAAAGGCGCGATGTGTGTCCCGCCGCCTGACGGGTGGATCCAGTCAGCTGACCATGTTACCAGAGAGGTGTCGTGAGGAGTGTTGCCGACAGCGGACGATTCTACTTATAGACATTTCTTTATGCAACTCTATGTATATATATACCTTTTCTTCAGTAAACTTTTAAACTAACAAATGAATTTAAGTGAGCCTCCATTCTCTAGGGCTATATTTATGAGTGAGATCATTTTATGACACCTTGCACTGCACGTGATATTGCATCCTTGATTAGGATAACCAATAAGACCAGTGATGTGTTGGTGGGACACGAGTATAAACACCCAGTTGGCGACCTCAGAGCTGACCAGATATTAAAGATAGAACCTCCCAGTGTCAGGACGGGCAGGTTCAGGTGAATTATAGGAGGCTTGAAACTCCCCACTCGCTAGGGGTATATGAAAGCCAGCCCTTGGCCGACTGGGGGAGCTCCGGGGCGGACAGTGGCGCCAGAAACTGAGGGGCTAAGACCCGTGGGAGCAACCCCAACCACAAGTAGGAAGGGGGTGAACCTTGACAGTAACCAAACTAGAAGTGCTCTACAAATCAAGGGACCCAGAATGTGGAATGACCTCCCGAATCATGTCAAAGGCTGTACCTCTCTCAGCCAGTTTAAGAGTAAAACCAAGTTCTACCTAATTAATTCCATGTAACCTACCTTACCCCCTAAATGTCAACCCATGTCTTGCTGTTTTTTAAATACTGCTGTTTGTTCCCCAACGTGTACAATTGCTGATTTTTACTATGTTCCCCCCTTTTGTATTTTTTATTCCTTCTTTCAGCACAATTTACACCTAATCCCAATTACTATTAAGTTTTAGTCTAAGTGTTTTTCCCCTCACACCTTGCCCAAAATGCTATGAGTATTAGTGGCTTTAGATATTGTATGTACTAGCTCTGTCTATAAATCCAATATTATGTTTGTAAATCAACTATGTATGTACTTTTCCTGAATAAAAATTTATTTATTTATTAATCAGTAAGTAATTATTAAAAGAAAGCATCAAGCTGGGAAGGCTATCTAGCACCATTGTGCGTAACAATAAATATTTTTTTTAACAAATAATACACCTGTATGGTAAAACAAATCCTGTCAGCTGTAAAATTATTGATGCAGTTATTTAAATAAAAAATATAATGAAAGAAATATTACTCGTTTATTTTATCCTATCTTTTTGTACTGTACAGTATATCCAAGGAAGTGAAAGATTGAGACATAATGCACAATTTAATGAATGATTAAAAAGAAATATGACTATTACATATCAACACAAGATCTTAATGATCCATGGTTAACATGATTTAATAAGGATAATACTTGTATTAATACAAACTATAATTTAAAATCTTATTACATATTTTTTTATTAATAAGCTTAGGTATACACAGCAATGTGCTGCTACCCTATTCTATATGGAATATTACACAGTGTAGATAAAAAAAACTTGCTAAAAGTTTTTCTAATACTCAGAGGATCGTTAGGCATACATGGAATCAAGAGAGAAAATACCAGCCTCAATACAAAAACAAACCAACTCTGATTAAACAACAACTTCACGATTTTCACAAGAGGTAAGCACTCAATCATGGAAACATTATATTGTAATTACTCTTACCAGTTTCTACAAGACTCCTCTCAAGCAATACATTTTTTAACATGCTTAGGTATACACAGCAATGTGCTGCTTCCCTATTCTGTATGAAGGACCACACAGTGTAGATCAAAAACCAGCTACAAGCTCATCCATCATCCTAACCTCTCAGGATGGCCAGTCAGACATGGAATCTAGAGAGAACTGAGGCTGATCTATTAGACTCCACTGGGAAAATCTGGGTGCAGCACAAGAATATCTTCCAATATTCCTGAGTATGAAGTAATTACAGAGCTCAAAGTACCTCATACCATTTGGTATGAAGTCACTGATAACAGGGCCATCACAGCTATAGTGTTGGAGAGTATGTTCTCTCAAGTAGGACTGAAAACAGATGTTTTTTCCACCAAGAGGGTTATAAACCCATGGAACCGCCTACCTGATGAAGCCGTAAATGCCAAATTCCAGCAAAAAAATATCATTAAGACAATTGGCGGGCCCTTTAACAAGCCGCCGGCTTTCTGTCGTCGTCGAGTCCACTAGATAGTTAGTGTCCCTTGGGTAAATTCAGTAAATATATACAATAATTGTCAGCGCATCTTCTAAGCAACAAGGACAGCTACACAGTATCTCTTAGAATTACGTAGGTAAACAACAAATGTAACATATTTGTTTACTACAATGTCGGTGCTGGCTGTAGAAGTTGAAAAACATTGTTTTACTTCGAAATATTCTAATTTTATAAAAAAATCGACGTAAATAGGGCGTAGGTGAGCTCCGATAAGCAAGCGTCGTGATTGGCTAACTCTTCAAGATGAAGAATGTTGCCTGCTCTCTGATTGGCCAAACGAAACACAGTCGTGACCTCTGTCGGCATGCAGGTGAACCAGACCCAAAACCCAAATATCTTCGTAAGTTTACCTACCTGAATCGCACCTAAGCATTTTCTTAGGGCATACTTAGGAACTTTCGTAGTAAACCTACTTACGAAGAAATACATGGAGCTTCGTGAATCTAGGTCCAGATGTGTGGGTAGGCGATACCAACCGTATCGTGTGTGAGTGATGCATGAGAGTTTTGCTTGATGTTTCATTGTCCCAGAGTATTTTATAGAGATCAGGAGTCATACATTTAGGGTTTGCATGAAGGCTTAGAAGTACAAGTATGTTTACCTCCTGTGAAATGGTTATTCCTAGAGTTGAATTACCATGTTATGTTGGGAGGCCTGGATGGATTAGGTCAGCAGTTCGGCGTTGTGGGACTCAGTCGCCAAGTACTGTCATGTTCATGTACAGAATTATGAGGTGTAATGTCAGTATTCAGTGAGGCGCCTACATTATGTAGTAGTTTATCGTTGTAAGCATCACTTGTGATTGTATGTTCATTCCTTAGTTTTGCATAGAAGTGTTTTAGTGCACAGTGTACAGTGTAAAGTAATTAACTTTGGACTGTAGGCTGACTTGTTAAGGGATACCAATCTAGTGGTTGTGAAGACATCTATTTATTTACTATGTAATTCAGTTAGAGCAGATTCCCTACTTAAGTAATTGAGCCTGTAAATTACCAGCATTGTATTATTTAGTAGTATCTAGGTGAAATGATTGTGGGTGGAGAGATATGGTTGGAGGAGTTAGTTACTAGGCCTACGGTCCGAAGTGTTGGTATGGGGGGTAGGCAGATTGAGAACGAGAGCGCGGGCTCAGTTGATAACTGGGGTCCTGTGGTAATGGTTCTCTCCCTCTTGAGCGCAGTATCTCATGTTTAGTAATAAGTATAGTAGTATAGCAAACAGTGTTTAGTTTAGCGTGTTCATGTGTGGTTCCAAGTGAAGAATTAGTTAGTCATTATTATTGATTTACTTGTGTTTCCTGACGTTGGTCCTCAACACCGGACCCTTCACATTCCCTTATCCAAATTATATGTATTATGTAGGTATGAGTAATTGAATATCGTACTAAATTATTCGCTGGTAATAATTTAATTAGTGTCTCATTCCTCTATTCATTAACATTGTGCAGTGGTGATTTTTTTTGAGGGGTGGGGCATTTCAGGAGAGACTGAGTTATTCATGAGCCGTATATACCAGCACATAATACCCCGGTATATGTACTGGAAAATACACCAGCTGACGTAAGTTTGGGCCTCGTCAACCTTGCTATTGTAGGATAATCACCAGTGTTTCCCAGGCACTTTTTTCATATTTGATGGTGATAATTATATCCATTGAAAGCTGGAGATGAAAGGCGCGGTTTAATGGACAAATATTGTAATTAACTCACAAAGATTTGGGAGGTGAGAGGAGAGATAGGAAGAGAAGAAAAGAAAGAGGAGAATTGAAGGAGACGAAGAAACAAGAAGAGCAGGAGGAAATAATGTAAAATTAGGAGTAGTAGATATCGGAAATAGAGAATGATGAGCAGGGAGAAGGGAAATGGGATAAGAAGTAGGAGTTTGAGAGTACGATTAGAAAAAGTAGGATGATCAGACGAAATAAGCGTTAGTGATTGAGGGTGAAATGGAGAAGTAAGGGATGAGAACAATGGGATGGAGAAATAAGAGTTGCATAAATATGAAGAGGAGGAGGAGAAGGAGGTGGAGGTGATGGTGATGGTAAATCTTGGATATAATACATTCATGATAAAATGTCTGCAAATTTAACTAATCATGCAATCGGGACTGGACCAATCCTTGGAATAGAATTGGGATGCGGTGTCTCGGTCGGTTGAGGTGGCGGTTGGTTTGCTATCCTCGCGTTCGTTGACGGTTTATCAGTGGCGATTGTTGTTACTAGTAAAGTTCTTTCGAGGGTGTGGTTTTTGACTCGGTGCTTCCCTCTGGATCGGCGGCGTGCTCATAGGTTGGAGTGCAGAGTCTATCGGTAGTGTTGTGTGGGAAGTATCATCCGGTTCGTCGCTCCTCCATGGTTTTGCAGGTAGAGGAGGGGGGGGGGGGGTGTTGGCATCTCTGACGTTTTTACCAAGGCATTGACTTTGTTTTGGGGTTGTTGCATCAGTATTTGGAGGTGGGTGGGGGCCTCAATGCGCTTGGGGTTTATATCTGTTCAGTTTGGTTTAGCTATTTGCTTGAGTTAGGGGCTAGGTGTGAGGTCGCCTTTTGTACGCCTGCTGTGTATTCGTTGGCGGTAGGGATTCTGCGGGAGCTCTGTCGTGTTCCTGGGTTTATGTCCCTGTCTTGTCGGGGGGGGGGGTTATGGGGCTCTCCTTCATCGTGTGAGCCATCGGGTTGAGGTTGTTTCCGTGCTGGAATTGGGGGAAGGGGGATTTGGTGGGTCTTGGGGGGGGGGGCATTTGGCTCCACAGCAGCGGGAGTTTCTCTTTCATATGCTGCACGAGTCGTTGCCGTCGAATGATCGTTTGTGTATGCTTGGGTTGCGTTCTTCCGCGGCGTGTGCGCATTGTGGATTGGTTGAGACGCAAATACATGTGTTATATTTTTGAGAGGGTACAGGGCTTAGTTGATTGGTTGTGTGATGTCATTGAGGTGTTCTGTGGGCCCAGGTTTTCGGGGATATTTTACGGTTCCTGTTTCTTTCGTTTCCTCAGGGCTCCAGGCGACTTCGGAACACCGTGAGTGTCTTGATTGAGGATTATGTGTTTTGCGTGTGGGTTGGGCGTTTGGAGGGCTAAGGAGGTTTGCCGGTTTCTGGGTTTTCTGCGGGAGCGTTTGCGTTTCACATGGTGGTGGTTGCGGCATGCTTTTCCAGTAGAGTTTGCTTGTTGGTTCACTGACGCGTATGTTCGGGGTGATGCTTTGGGGTTGGTGGGGGGTGGGGGTCGGGGGTTTGATCAGTGAATTAGTGTGGTTGCGGTGGATTTGGGGGAGGGCTTGTTGGGTCATTTAGGCATTTGGGTTGTGTGAATTCCCCCCGCCTCCCTGAGGGCTTCCTCGGCGGTGAGTTGGGTGTGTTTGCCTGCGTTGTGTTTTGTGTTGCTCCTTGTGTGTGTCCTTGTTGTTTGGTTTTGTGTGTGATTTGTGTTCCTTTGCCGGATCCTGCGTGTTCCAGTGTTTTTTTTCTTTTTGTGTGTGCTTGGCTGTGGTTCTGGACCTTGTTTCCCAGTTCCCGTGCGTTCCGGTGTTTCATCCTGTTAGTGTGTGTGTGGGTGTTTTGTTGCGTCCGGCTCCTGTGTGTGCCAGTCCTTGTGTTCTGGTGTGTCTGCGTGTGTGTCTTTTCATATGTTCCTCCGGTTCCTGCGTGCTCCGGTGCTGTGCTCCTGTTTGTGTGGGCTTATGCCTTATATGTGTGGCCCTTTTGGGCACTTTTATCCATCATGCTTGATGTACTCACCTAATTGTGCTTACGGGGGTTGAGTTCTGGCTCTTTGATCCCGCCTCTCAACCGTCAATCAACGGGTGTACAGGTTCCTGACCCAACTGGGCTCTATCATATCTACACTCGAAACTGTGTATGGAGTTAGCCTCCACCACATCACTTCCTAATGCATTCCATTTGTCAACCACTCTAACACTAAAAAAGTTCTTTCTAATATCTCTGTGGCTCATTTGGGCACTCAGTTTCCACCTGTTTCCCCTAGTGCGTGTGCCCCTTGTGTTAAATAGCCTTTCTTTATAACCCTGTCGATTCCTTTGAGAATCTTGAATGTGGTGATCATGTCCCCCCTAACTCTTCTGTCTTCCAGCGAAGTGAGATTTAATGCCCGTAGTCTCTCCTCGTAGCTCATACCTCTCAGCTCGGGTACTAGTCTGGTGGCAAACCTTTGAACCTTTTCCAGTTTATTCTTATGCTTGACTACATATGGACTCCATGCTGGAGCCGCATACACCAGGATTGGTCTGACATATGTGGTATATAATGTTCTGAAAGATTCCTTACACAAGTTTCTAAATGCCGTTCTTAAGTTAGCTAAACTGGCATATGCCGCTGATGTTATTCTCTTGATATGAGCTTCAGGGGACAGGTCTGGCGTGATATCAACCTCCAGGTCTTTCTCTCTCTCTGATTCCTGAAGTATTTCATCTCCCAAATGATACCTTGTATCTGGTCTCCTGCTTCCTACCCCTATCTTCATTACATTTGCTTGGGTTAAACTGTAACAACCATTTGTTCGACCATTCCTGCAGCTTGTCCAGGTCTTCTTGAAGCCTCAAGCTGTCCTCCTCTGTCTTAATCCTTCTCATAGTTTTGGCGTCGTCAGAAAACATTGAGAGGAACGAGTCTATACCCTCTGGGAGATCATTTACGTATATCTGAAACAGGATAGGTCAGAGTACAGAGCCCTGTGGGACTCCACTAGTGACTTCAAGCTAATCTGAGGTCTCACCCCTCACTGTAACTCTCTGCTTTCTATTGCTTAAGTACTCCCTTATCCACTGGAGCGCCCTACCAGTTACTCTTGCCTGTTTCTCCAGCTTATGTGTTTCTTCCCTTGTGTTATTTTACCTCGTTTTTTGTGCAGCTGGCTTATTATGTGTGTAGATGCTCTGTGTGTGCCTTTGTGATGTCAGGTGTGTTAATCCTGTAGATCTTGTGCTATGCATGATTAGATTTTTTTTTAATGTTGTATTTTTGTCATTTTTTCTGGTTTATTCATGCTCTTGCATTTGTTTTTGCATACTGCTTGTTGCTATAAGAGTTCTTTTGGTTCTTTATCATGTACTTTGTCAGGCTTTGTATATTTTTTATTGTATATTTTGTACTTTAAAAAAAATATAAAAAAATTACGTAACGTCGGTTATTATTCATCTGTCGGTGGACAGGTAATTTGATTGACTCATGGGAGAGTACCATCATTGAAAAGTAACGTAGATGTGGTGATTAATTATCGGTTCGTGGGATCGTGAACAAGTCACCTGAGTTTGTCAGGGGGTATTGAAGGCCCCAGAGGAAGTTCATGCCTTTGATGTTATGATTGCTGAGCCAGTGTGCAAGGTGACGTATTTGTGTATTGAATAATTATTGATCTTCGGGATAGTAATTAATTGCTCGAAGGTAGTCGAGGGTGATTGCCTTTCTCTTAGCACATTGGACATTGTGATTGAAGCAAACTTTCGAGGGGCGATAGTAACCGATAATGTAACTTGTAGTGAGATTAATCAACGGTCTGGAGTTAAGAGATTAATGGGGATTACTCACTGAACGCTCGACGGGTAGAGTGTGTAATTTCGAGTTATTAGTGACAGTTGTACAGTTTGATTTGTCTGGGGAAAACAAGATTAAGTTAACGTAAGTGTCACTTTGATATTAACAGAATCAATAAGTTATTGATTGTTGATCGTCCGAGGGATGTAGTGTTAACATAAGAATTTAATTAAGGAGGGTTGCTGGAGTTGCCAGTTCTCCATTAGTTATTGTCATGCCATTGATAGGCTACTAGTTTGATTGTATTGCAACCATCATTGCAGGAGAGGGCTGCAAAAGCGTAGTGTAATGAAAGGAGGTTATTGGAGGCGTGTATCCTAACCTACCTTATTGTTGTTGCATAGTGATTATAGACTTAGTATGTTTTGCTTGATTGATTCCTCTATGATCACTCAGTATGTTCAAGTTAGTTCATTATGCAGCACTCGTGGCTGGTATCTAGCTGTCAGAAAAAGTGTCACAGGAAGGATTTCGAGTAACGTCATTGATATTTCTTTCGTTGTTGTAGTAGTTAGTACTTTGTTGAATAAACTGTGTTGTTATGTTGAACACTGTCTTTTCGTTACACCCCACACATTTTATTGATTTACATATGTTGTTACTTTTGCTATTGATTTGAGACTGCCTTTGAGAATTAGGGTGAATTCATAGCACCACACAACAATATAAATTACGTCGTGAGAGCCCATGACCTGCTCGTTAGAATCTCTCCGGTGATGTGCGAAGGTCAATAGCCTAAGTGAAAGCGATTTCAAACTTTTGAGGTCTCGACATTTACTTGCGCCTAGTCAATTGTTCTTCTATGGTCCCAGAGTGAGGAATGAGCTGCTTACTACACTTAGCATGTTAGCTAAGCAAGTCCTTCCTCAGAAGACCCATGCAGACTACCAGTTAAAGTTGACGGATGTAATCTATATAAATAAAAATGGAAATAGTAGTTAGTTCAAACACTTTTGACTTTCTTCTCCTCCTCAACATCACCACGTCTCCCAACATCTGTCCTGGTTCAATCATCTGGAGGGTAAACCCTTCATGCAAACAGCACCTAATCTCAAGAAGAAGAGGATGCCACACCGGTGACAGGTAAATTTTTTTTAAGAAACAGCACCAATCTGTTTCACATAAGTGCACACACGCTATACTAATAATGTTACAATTCCATTTCAATGTTTCTGATTGCATTGACAAATTGAGTTTTCCTAGATTTCGATTTTTTCATTTTGATTTATGTATTTTGTGAGACATTGTGTTGGAATTGAGCTGTGTTGTTTGCCAAACGTTCAATTCATGTGTATAAGTATAGATGCCACACCTGAGACAGGTAAAAACAAACTTTTTTATTATAGAGCACCATCTGTTGCACGTAAGAGCAACACACGCTATATTAAATGTTACAATCCCATTTCAAGGTTTCTGATTTCATTGATAAATTTAATTTTCATAGATTTCTATTTATTTCATTTGATTTAATTATTTTGTGTGACATTGCATTGCAATTGAGCTGTGTTGTTTACCATATTGTTCAATTCATGTGTTTAAGTATAGACACCACACCTGTGACAGGTAAAAACATTTTTTTTTAAACAGCACCATTTGTTGCATGTAAGAACAACACACACATACTAAATATGTTACAATTCCATTTCAAGGTTTCTGATTTCATTGATAAATTGAATTTCATAGATTTATTTTCATTTTGATTTAATATTATGTATGATTTTGCGTTGGAATTGAACTGTGTTGTTTACCATACTGTTCATTTTATGCATATAGTGTATTTTTTTATTTTTCATTGTTTTTAATTTTGTTTCGTTACTGTTCTTCTTATTTTTCAGTGATGGGAACATCAGATCATTTGATGTTCCCAATTTTCTGGTGGGAACATCAAATCATTTTGGAATGCATCGGGCGAGGGAGTAGGGAATGGTGGGGAGGATGAGGGGATGGGATTGGGGAATGGTGGGGAGGACGAGGGGCAGGGGAGGGGGTAATGGTGGGGAGGATGAAGGGAAGGGGAGTTGGGGATGGAGGAGATGGTGGGGCTGGGGAATGGAGAATGGTGGGGGAGGAAAAGGTGACAGGGGAGTGGGTGATGGTGGGGGAGGACGATAGGAAGGGGTAGGGAAGATTGGTAAGGAGAACGAGGGGATAGGGGAGTGGCAGAGGGTGGAGAGGACAAGGGGACGGTGAGGTGGGGAGGACGAGGGGACGGTGGAGTGGGGGATGGTGGGGAGGACAAGGGGACGGGGGAGGGGGGAATGGTGGGGAGAACGAGGGGACTGGGGAGTGGGGAATTGTTAGGAGGATGAGGGAATGGGTTGGGAGGACGAGGGGATGGACATAGGGGGAATGGAGGGGAGGACTGTGGGTTGGGGACAGGGGAAGGTTTATGTGGCTCAGCAATGCACATGCGTTGCTGAGCCACAAAAAATCCACAAAAAATCAATTTTTTCACATACATGGCAGGTGTATATCATTGCCACCTAGGAATATTATGGTTAATGATGAAACCACTCGTGTGCTGAAGTTAATGTTGAATTGTTATTAAAGTTATGAGCTGTAGCTCCTGGAGACCTATATATTCTCACTTTTACCTCAGGTCCAGTAGCAAGTTCTCTAGGTACTTGGCTATGTTCCACTATTGCGACCTTGAACATCAGGCCTAATCATTTTTATTGGCAGTTGTGGTCTCAATCACAATTAATACTTCTGGGTACACTGCAGATTGAGGTTGACTGAGTTAGGTTACAAATGGTTATATAACAGTTTACTTTTTGCTGCTATATTGATAATTTAAATATATTAATTGTCCTGATTGCATTGGTTATTTTATTAATGATCCAATATGAGGGCGTATGGGAGTGTCATAGGCCATTTAGTATCGGACCAAGTGTCATGCTTTAAATAATATCGAGATCTCTATTTATAGAATATAGAGATCTATCTATCGATTCTCATGATGTTTGAAATAAAATTGTGAATGTGTTTTCCATAGAGTTTTGATGATAACTCCCACTATTATGCATTTATTTTTATGCTTGACTCAAACATGATGAACAAGAGTTCGCAACACTTTCCTAGACAGAAAATCATAAAAAGATAGATAGATAGAGACAAAGAAAGAAGTAGAATGAGAGAGACGTGAAAAGAGAAGGAATGTTGGAAGAGACAGAGAGAGGAGGGGGAAAGAAAAGCTTAGAGGATGAAGAGATGTAAGAGGGGATTAGAAGGAAAGAGAACAGAAAAAAGAGAGGTAAGAGAGGGAACAGGAGAAGGGAAGATTGGGAGAAGGTGGTAGGGGCGGAGCCAGCGAGCGAGACCTGAACACCGCTGGTTTCCCCATCTAGTTTTATATATACATTGTTCCTGTAATATATGACTGAAGATACTCATATGAGAACAAGTTTCCACCATCCACCAGCTCTATTTCACTGACTGTCAGATAGTCACNGGGTACGAGCGCTAGTATACAATTAAGTTCTAGCACCAATAATCCGACGCTGGTTTCACGGCCAGAAAGAAAATGTATGCAAATTCAAATCATGGTTCATATATAAATCAAATGACTAGTTAGTAAATAGTATAACTTTCATAAATGACAAGTAATTGGCATTTAGAAGGAAATCATTCATGTAACTAGATTTTAGTATATCTATACTATGCTACTAGCAAATCAGGTCAGCTTAGCTGTTCGACTGAATTAATTGGAAACGAGTGGCGATAATAGCAGCACACTCGTTGCAACGCGTTGTCGAGCAAGCACATGGAATGAAAATAATTCTTCTCCTTCACGCCGCTCCAAGTCAAGCTAAAAGGCAAATTAAATGTAAAGGTTGTCTAGATTATCGTTAATATCACTATTTCTCATTGAGAAGTGAGAATCTAGATTCTGTTCAACTAACTTTGGTTTATTGGTTGTAGCGTGGCATAACGAATGAGCAACCTACATATGAAAAATGTAACTAAGTGCACTTATATAAAAAAAATCAGTAGGAACTGGAATTATGCTCGCCCAGAATTGTGTTGCATGCAGATGTAGACCTCCACGAACTCTGGCACCCGCTGATGCTAGGATGACGTAACTATGAATCGTTAAGTAGGAGTTCTGCAACACAGTAACGTAGCAAGATAGTTGCCCACGCTTCTGTGTAATTGCGTCGGAGAGGCAGGTGTTGATGCGTTCTGCGGTACGCTGTTAATGACGTTTCTCTCGCGCAGAGGCACGTTGTTAATGGCATCTCTCTCTCTCGCGTGGTGGCTAGCAACGCTCTCATGTCTTCTTCCTCCTCCCAATTGCTCTTGTGCGGCTCTCGATAGGCATCTCGAGCGTAAATGTATTTTATATATCGGAATTAACTGATGAAAGAAGAGGTTGTGACAAGTAATTACGTCACATTTAATTATTTCATGTTATAATATAACTCCTCATAGCGTAAGTCGGTTCATAAAGCTATGTAACTAAATGAGTAATATAAAGTTGTACATACAGATAATTTCCACTGGAATGTTTAATATCAACTAAATAAGGGAGTTCGAGTAAGCAGTATTGTGCTACGAAAATAAACTTATTAGTAAGTAATTATCCTTAATAAAGAAAATGATAAACTGGACTCTGTTATGAATCCAGCTAAATGTGGAAAGAATTCATGTTTCAGCCTGTTGTTCCTCACGTCGTCACTCTGACTAGGAAGAATGTGGCAATATGGCTATTATAATTCATGATGATGATAAATCTACAAGTTAGTAATTTTAGTAACTACTTGAAGTTAATAGAAAGGTTGTATAGAAATACAAGAGATGTATGAAACTGTTGATTATTTCCAACAGGAAGTATCCAAGCTACTTCAGCAACATTTATTCAAGTCCTGTGAAACTTGAACATAAATTTATTTATTTACTTATTTATATACAAGAAGTTACATTGGGGGGTTTACAGAGAATATAGTAAAATACGTTGAATTAACATTCTTGTAAAGCCACTAGCACACATAGCGTTTCGGGCAATAAAGCCACCATGGTTACTCCGGAGAAGTTAAAGAGAACTTTCATCGGCCTTAAAGGACATCTAACCAGACTGCTCAGTAAGTCTAAAACATTGTTCAAAGCAACTCCCATCGATTACCATAAATTAGAGGTGTCTCTGAGAGGGGTGGATCTTAAATTTGATCAAGTCAGGTCTACAATCAAAGTCTTATATCGCTGTACTAAATGATGCAGACAGTGATCCTCATATCCAGGACATAGACCAAGCTATAGCTGAAACATCTCAATATGAAGATGACACCCAAGACAAATTTAATGTTCTATTTGATATAGTAGATAAACATAAATTAAATCCCAATGCCAACGTATCTCAATCCCAGTACATTTGCTGGACTGGATGAAGGAAACTGGGACACATTTTGGACTTCATTTGATGTTCATATTCACTCAAAACCTTCTACTGATAAGGTATCCAAATTTTCTTACCTAAACAGCCTTCGCAAAGGGGAGGATAAGAAGGTAATAAATAATTTAGCTTTCATAAAGAGTAATTACGATGAAGCTATACAACTGTTGAAGTTGAATTACTGAAACACCGAGTTGAGCATAGCTAATCTGTATTATCAGTTGCTAAATATGAATGCACCAAGTAACAGACCAGACTACCTTCAGACCTTTAGGTTAGAGGTAGAGTCTCATGTGAAAGCTTTAGGTACTAAAGTTAATGTACCAGCTTCCGAATGGTCTATTAAGTTGCTTTTACAGAGGAAACTTTCTCGTAGTGTTTTAGCAGAAATCTGCTCTCACTACAAAACCGAGTTTCTCACTCTCGATCAAATATTTTAGGGTTTAAGCATCACGGTTAATAGGCTAAAGACTCGTGATACAATTAAACCTGAGTCCAAGCAACCTAATGCTGAGAATTCAGCAAAGCCAAAATCTACTGTAATATTATTATAAACACTACACTTATAAGTGATATATTCTTGTTCACAGAACAAACACTCTCTCTCTCTAGTAGGATTTGTCTTCTTAATAGACGTGTCAACTACATTTTCAGAGTTACAGAATAAATGCCTATATTACCATTCTTATTTCTAGCGAATAGTGTAGATTTAGGCTTATGTTTCTTAGACTTAATTTAATGCTATGATTAAACGCCTGCAAGAATTGTACAGAATTGTACTAAAGAATTATATTAAGTGCATGGGTTCTCACGAACCTACTGATTGTGTAGTCACCTTACGTTTGTGCAACAGGTGCATCAAAGGTGCAAATCATTATGACTTATGTTGAAAGGCTCAATTAAATCCTACGAATCCTCGTAAAGATTCTGTTAATTCAACCTCAGTTCAGTACTGCAAAGTGCATCAGGAGATTAATGTGCTTGCAACTGAGTCAGGCAACAATACTACTTGCCCACGACTCAATTAAAGTCAATTAACAAGAAATCTAGAGTTAACACTAGAGGTCTTTTCGACCAAGGTTCACAAAAGATCTTTATCACTAAACACTTAGTTGAACAGCTGAAACTAAAAACTGCCAACCGAGTAAAACTAAACTTCTCTGGTTTCTTAGCTAACAGTGGACCCCGTGAATATCCACTAGCCAAATACAGGCAGTAGTTGTGGACAAGATTCCTTCAGACCTGCAGGTTACAGGACTTGCTCGCGCTGTAAAACATCTCAAACACAGCGGCATGAGGTTAGCTGATCACAAAATAAATTCAGCCTGTCTCTGTGACGTTGGTATCGTTATAGGAGCCGACTATTATTACAGATTTATCACTGGATGCACCAGACACCTTGGTATGAATTTGTTGTCATATGCTGGAGGCAAGTTGCTAACAGGACCGGTGCTTTTCCAGCAAAAATCTTCATCAATTGCCAAACAACCAAATAATTCTATAGTGTCGTGACTAGGCTCGGAACAGTCACCCCTACAGATCAGAGACATATCTGAAGATAATGAGTCTGATCCACCTGTGTAACAATTGTGGGATCTCTACACTTTAGGTATTGTCCCTGAGAAGCCTAGTCCTGATGATATATGGACCTACCAGCAATATCTGGACACGGTTGTATATAAAGATAAACAGTACTGGGTGAGACTGCCTTGGAGGTTGAATCACCCACATGTTCCAGTCAATTATTTTATGGCAGCTTCCCAATTAAAGTCTCAATTAATAAGGTTACAGAAACAACCTGTTAAACTAAATTTGTATCATGAATTGATACAACAACAACTCCATAGTAAACTTATCAAAGTTGTTGATATTGATGACCACAAAACAAGTCACTATTTACCACATCACGCTGTAGTGAATGAGTCAATGACGACACTAAAAAGAATAGTCTTCAACTGCAGTGCCAAATTAAAGGCAGACAGCGTATCTTTGAATGAGTGTCTACAAACTGGACCTAGCCTAACACAAAGGCTTCAAGATGTACTACTACGGTTCCACTCTGGTATTTACGCTTATACTGCAGATATCAATAAAGCTTTCTTACGAGTAGGCTTGCAAGAAGAGGATCGTAATTTTACCAAATTTCTCTGGGTAAAGGATCTGCAGGATCCTAACACTTTTGCGCACCGTGCACGCGAGACCCGCAATATCCCAGGTGGGTTTCAGCATTTCACAAAGCATTCGGTAATCCTGAAAAGTGATTACTAATCCTCTTTTCAACTTTGTCACCTGAATTCTCGACCAAAGTTTTTCAATTTGGTATTATTGTGTTCGCAATAGAATTCTCTATGGGCATATAAAGTCCAAAAGCCCGGCGTACCATCCACAACAAACAGAGAAAGTGAGTGCATGTTACCGGAGAGTGTGCAAGAGCAATAAAATGTGTACACTCTTTTCACTTTTGTCACCTCAATTCCCGTCCTAGGCCTTTCATTTTGGTATCATTGTGTTTGAAATAGAATTCCCAACAGGAGTATATGCATATAAATGAAAAAAATCGCCGCGCGCTCCACCCGCCGACAAGATGAATGTGGTCCAGAAAGAGAGCACTGCGCCACCCCCAAGGCGCCTCTCATTACATTAGAGAGCGCGGTAAATCTGAAAGTGCATACTCTTTTCCACTTTGTCATCTCATTTCACGTTCTAAATTTTTTAATTTGGTATCATTGTGTTGGCAGTAGAATTCTCTACAAGACTAAATGCATATAAAGTCCCAAAGCCACGCGAAAAAGTGAGAAAGTAAGAGTATATTACCCAGAAGCGCACAAGAACAATAAAATGTGTACACTCTCTTCACTTTGGGCATCTCAATTCTCGTCCTAAGTCTTTCATTTTGGTAACGTTGTGTTCACAATAGAATTCCCTACAGGAGTATATGCAAATATACAGTCCAAAAGCCAGGCGTACCACCCACAGCAAACAAAGAAAGTGATGGAGCATAATCCCAGTGAGGGCTAATAAAATGGGTATACTCTTTTCAACTTTGTTACCTCAATTCTGGTCCTAGATCTTTCATTTTGGTATCAATGTATTTGCAATGAAATTCCCTATAAGCGTATATGCATATAACATCCAAAACCGCGGCGTGCCTCTCCCAAAGCTGCCGCCAATTTGCCGCCGCCGCCGACGCAATGCTGCGCCGTTACCAGAAATGCACTACTAAAAAAACGACGCAGTCCTGAATCGGTACCAAGCAAAAGTAACCTAAAGGTAGGTGACGTCATCACCTACTGATTTGCTTCCGTGCTGATTGGGGCAATCTCTTCACCGTTTCTCCTCTAAGCTACATTGGATGCACATTTGAAGAAGTCAAATAGTACCTGTAGAGCCGAAATTAGTAACAACCTGCACGTGGACAACGTTCAGGGAACCATTAATAATGAAACTAAATTGGTAGAAATTTACCATGAGGCTAATCGTGAGTTGCTGGGAGCCAATATGCCTCTACAATCATGGGCCACTAATAGTAAACAATTAAACCAGATAATCAAGAAAGTTTCCTATCAGGTTCCTAATCAATTAAAAGTTCTAGGCATAGAATGGAACACCATTACCGACGAGATGAATGTCAAGTCAGTATCAACAAATAAATCACCCCTAACCAGGAGAAAATTTCTCTCATATGTCAGTCAACCATTTGACCCTTTAGGCTTGCTTAGTCCTATTTTAATTAGGGAAACTCCTCATGCAGGAGTGCTGGCAGAAAAATATGGGCTGGTAAAATCCATTGCCAATTGAACTGCAAGACAAATGGCAGACACAACGGATTTTAATCAATTAAGTGTTCTGAAATTTCCTCGCAACGCCTTAGGACACAGCTTACCCACTGATTTACATGTGTTCTGCGATGCCTCTGGCAAAGCATATGGCTCAGTAGCCTATTTAGTTAATATGACACAGTCATTTCTACTTCAAAGGCAAGAGTGACCCCAATTAAAAGGAGGTCCTTACCCCAAATGGAGCTGACTGCCTTGTTAGTGGGATTAAGGTTGGCTCATTGCCTGACCAAGACACTCAGTAAAATTCACTTTGGTGAGATAGTAGTGTGGTCAGACAATGAGGCAGTTTTACAATGGGTTAGAAATAACAACAACAAAACTCCCTACGTTAGTAACCGCATAAGGGAAATACATGAATTATCTGCTGGATATAAATTGAGACATGTTCCTACTAAGGACAATCCGGCCGATTAATTATCAAGAGGTTTAACATTGAAACAGCTAATTAAGGCTCAGATGTGGTTTAATGGACCCCCATGGCTGATTAGTGGTCAGTGGTCTAAACAAAAGCCGCAAATCATAGTGACCAATATCACTACATCCACGTTGGATCCAGAACCTAGTCGAACCTTGGTTATCAATCTTCATAATTATTCTAATTTGAGTAAGTTACTAAGAGTAACTACACATGTGATTGATTTTCTCAATTAGATAGACATTAGACATCGATTTTCCTGTCCTATCAAATATTGGATCAAACGAGTTCAACAAGAGACTTATGAGAGTGAATATGAGAATCTTCCAGACAAATTAACCAAGTCTCTAGGCTTCTGGTATGATGCAAATGATTCCAACATATTAGGATGTGGAGGACGTCTGCTTCATGCAGAAATTGACTTAGATACTTAAAACCCAATACTTTTACCACGTCACCACATCGTTACTAAGCTTATAGTTTTACATCACCATCAATATGGCACTTTACATGGTGGAGTGTTAGACACTCTCACCGATCTTAGGAAGAAATTTTGGTTTCCCCAAGGTTGCCAAACTGTCAAATCACTTATTAAATCTTGTGTAATTTGCAGTAGGTATGATGCTCGAGTGTGTCCTTACTCAGGACCTCCACCACTCCCTAAGGAACGAGCTGTCCACCTTCGTCCTTTTGAGACCATAAGTGTCGATTACACAAGAGCTTTGATTCTAACAGGCACTACACACAAAATTCCGGTGAAAGCCTATATTTGCCTCTTCATGTGTGCAATTACATGAGGCGTACATTTAGAAGTGACTTTTGACATGAATGCGGAAGCCTTTATTCAAGCCTTTCAAAGATTTGCTGCACGCAGATCCTGTCCCAAATTGATGATTTCCGACAACGGGTCAAATTTTGTGGCTAGAGAAGCCTGTCTAAGAGAGATGTGAAATCACCCAGAGGTGCAATCTGTTTTAGAACAAAGACAGTGCCAATCGAAATTTATACCCCAAGAGTACCCTGGCAAGGTGGTTTCTACGAACGAATGGTGGGAACTGTCAAGAAATGCTTACGGAAAGCCTTACATCGATAGAAAGTTAGTTTCCCTGAATTCTCAAATCCTCGTCATAGAAATTGAGGCGCGAGTCAACAATCGCCCACTAACTTATCTTTCGGATGACTTCTCCCAGAGCGAACCCCTAAGTCCCTCACACTTAATTCATGGAGGTCTACCGAGCCCTCTAATATCTCTAGCAGACGAGGATCCAGCCGACCCTTGACATGTAAATAGGAGTGACTTAGTGTAAAGCTATCAACATCTTTCAAGGGTAATCAAGAAGTGGAATGAGGAGTGGACTCGAGAGTACCTCACCGCTCTAAGTGAATACCATTACATAGTTTCGAGCTCCTATAATAAAGTTCAGTTGAAACCAGGAGACCTAGTGTTAGTCGACAGTGATGGACCCAGGTCAGAGTGGCCTATAGGCAAGATTGTTTCTGTTCACTCAGATTGCCAAGGTATCCTGAGAATGGTAAATGTTTTGTGTCGTGGCACTACTATCTTAAAATCCTTGGAGAAGTTGGTACCTCTAGAATTAACTGAACATAAATGTTCCAATGAGCCAACTTCACCACCAGTTTCCGAGGACAGCGATTCCGTCCCATTGAGCACACGACCACGTAGAGCCGCTGCTCAACAGTATAATCAGAAACTTCAACAATATTTTAGCTCTGACTAAGAGCAGATAATTCATCATTCGATTTAAGGTAGTCATGATGATACAGTGTTGTGATGTCCGGTAACTCACCAGTTACAAGTCATTGTGACCCAGGATGTTCACCTTGCTGTGGATTCGAAGTCTCCTTAACTTTGAATGACTTAATCATTTAACATTTATATTTAATGAATGTCTATCTATGTAGGTTACAAACTACACCATTATTCCATCTGTTGAGGATATTTATGAGTTTACAGAACATTCTGTGACTGAGTAGAATAACCATTACATGTCACAGCGACACAAGTCACTGAGTACACTGTAGGCTTTGGAAAGTTCTTGACCTTTATATGATTTAATAATTTAATGTTTCAATATTTAGTATAAGTTCCCTAAGAAGACTTAGAGTCGTATCTGTTTTTTAACAAAGTCAGGACATCCGTTATGTGTGTACTAACGTACTAACATACTAACTTATAATATAAATTCAGGGAGAATTCAAATACGTCAGTACTCAATAACTGTATCCGTCAAAATCACAAAGTCAACACACTGTAAATTTCCTCACCACAGTGTCAACATACTGTAACTCTCATTACCATAGAGTATGAATACTGTAACTGTCATCACTACAGACTCAGCACACTCTAACTGTCGTCACAACAGAGTCAACACACTATAACAATCGTCACAACAGAATCAACATACTGTAACTGTCATCGTCACAGAGTTAACATACTCTAACTGTCATCATCACAGAATAATACTGTAACTGTCATCACCACAGGGATCAGGATTACTGATCTCACTCAAAATCTCAAGAAGATAACCATGGAGATAGTACACTATAACTGTCATCTCCACATAGTCAGCACACTGTAATTGTTATCACCACAGAATCAATATACTGTAACTCTCCTCATCACAGAGACAGCACACTGTAACTGTCATCATCAAAGAGTCAACATAGTGTTACTGTCAACATTACAGCACAAGAATACTAAAACTGTCATCACCACAGAGTCAGCAAGCTGTAACTGTCATCACCACAGAGTCAACACACTGTAACTGTCATCACCACAGAGTCAACACACTGTAACTGTCATCACTAGAGTCAGCATACTATAATTGTCACCACGTTACCAGATTGTCAGTATGCTCCAACTGTCATCACCACAGAGTCAACACACTTTACGTCATCACTTGAGAGTCAGCACACTATCTCAACAGCACAGAGTCAGCGCAAAGTAACTGTCATCAAAACAGATTCAGCGCACTGAACTATCATCTTCACAAAATCGACATACTTTAACAGTTTGCATCACAGAATCTGCACGCTGTACCTGTTATCACCACAGAGTCCACACACTGTAAATGCCATCACCACAGAGACACCATACTGTAACTGTCATCACAATGTAACTGATATCACCACATAGTCTGCATACTCAAACTGTCATCACCAAAGAGTCAGCAAACTGTAATTGTCATCACCACAGAGTCAGCATATTGTAACTCTTATCACCTCAGATTCAACACACTGTAACTGCCCTCCCTACAGAGTCAGCACACTGTAACTGTTATCACCACCACCACAGAATAAGAATACTGTAACTGTTATCAACTCAGTGTCAGCGCACTGTATTTGTCAACACCATAGAGTCAACACACCGTAAATTTCATTACCACAGAGTCAACATACTGTAACTCTTATCACCATAGAGTATGAATACTGTAATTGTCATCACCACAGACTCAGCACACTGTAACTACCATCATCACAGAGTCAGAATACTGTAACTGTCTTCACAACCCAGGAAACAATTTTAGGTTGCCACAACGTATCTGGAAAGTGTAGGAAAGTATTGGCAACGTTTGTTTTCACACATTAGATGCTTAATTTTATGTGGATGTAAATAAGTTTCTAAAACGTATTGCACGAAACGTTGGCTAAAAAAAATTTGAAACCTTGTGGCAACCTTAAATGTTTCATAATCGTAGTTTTTTATTGCTGTTATTTATATAAATTTAGAAATATAAAAGTATATTTCTTCATTTAGTAAAATGAACCAGGATCATAATAAAGGTTAATTCATCATTTTTACTCATATTCTTAGGAAGAGGTCGAGGAGGAAAGAATTCCAGGTAAGAGGATGAGGTCAAGGAGGAAGGAGGAGGAGATCGAGGAGAGAAGGAGGAGGAGGAGGTCGAGGCAGAGGAGGAAGGAGGAGAGGAGGAGGTCGAGGTAGAGGAGGAAGGAGGAGGAGGAGGTCGAGGCAGAGGAGGAAGGAGGATGAGGTAGAGGAGGAAGTTTAAGAGGACGTTGAGGAGGAGGAGGAGTAGGGCGAGGAAGAATGAGGGCGAGGAGGAATGAGGAGGCGATGAGGAAGGATGAGGGCGATGAGGAAGGAGGAGGAGGGCGAGAAGGAATAGGAGGTCGAGAAGGAAGGAGGAGGAAGGCGAGGATGAAGGAGGTGGAGGAAGAAGGAGGGCAAGGAGGAAGAAGGAGGGCGAGGAGGAAGGAGGAGAAGGAGAGCAAGGAGGAGGAGGGCAAGGTGGAAGGAGGAGGGGAAGGAGAAGGAGGGCGAGGAGAAGGAGGAGGAGGGCGAGTAGGAAGGAGGAGGAGGCCGAAGAGGAAGGAGGTGGAGGAAGGTGGGCGAGGAGGAGGAAGGAAGAGGGTAGGGAAGAGGAGGGAAGGAGGAGGAAGGAGGTGGGTAAGGAGGAGAAGGGCGAGGAGGAAGGAGGAGGAGGAGGGCGAGGAGGAAGGAGGAGGAGGCGAGCGAGGAGGAGGAAGGAGGAAAGAGGAGGAAGGGGAGGAGGCGAGCGAGGAGGAAGGAGGAAAGAGAAGGAATGAGGAAGAGGGCTAGGAAGAAGGAGAGCAAGGAGGAGGGCGAGAAGGAATAGGAGGTCGAGGAGGAAGGAGGTGGAGGAAGAAGGAGGCAAGGAGGAAGGAGGAGGAGGAGGGCGAGGAGGAAGGAGGAGTAGGAGGGCGAAGAGGAAGGAGGAGGGCGAGGAGGAAGGAANAGGTAGGTTAGGTAGTTGAAAAATAATTAATTCATGAAAACTTGGCTTATTAGGCAAATCGGGCCTGCATAGTAGGCTGAGAAGTGGTTCTGGCTACTAGGTACGACATAAATATATATAATATATATATATATATATATATATAATATATATATATGTCGTACCTAGTAGCCAGAACTCACTTTTTGGACTACTATGCAAGGCCAGATTTGCCTAATAAGCCAAGTTTTCCTGATTAAATATTTTTTCTATTTTTCTTATGAAATGATAAAGCTACCCATTTCCTTATGTATGAGGTCAATTTTTTTTTATTGGAGTTAAAATTAACGTAGATATATGACCGAACCTAACCAACCCTACCTAACCTAACCTAACCTATCTTTATAGTTTAGGTTAGGTTAGGTAGCCGAAAAAGTTAGGTTAGGTTAGGTTAGGTAGGTTAGGTAGTCGAAAAACAATTAATTCATGAAAACTTGGCCTAATAGGCAAATCGGGCCTTGCATAGTAGGCTGAGAAGTGCGTTCTGGCTACTAGGTACGACATATATATATATATATATATATATATATATATATATATATATATATATATAATATATATATATATATATTATATATATATATATATATATATATATATATATAACTGTATTATTATAAACTACATTACCTCTGTTTATGCATGTAAATCTGATCATTCTTTAATTAAGTTAATTAATGATTACTTTATTCCCATTTAAGTAAATGGCTCCATTTAAGTAAAATTAATATTAATAAAAAATTATCATTCAATATGTTGTGAGGAAGCGAGGAGTTATTCCCGCCTGGGAATTTTAGTCAGTAGCTGGTAGACTCACGGAGGATAAACATCTAAGGAGGTTAAGTGGCTGTTGTATATATTTTGTTTTGCTGTAGTGTATTAGTCTGTGGAGACATAAGTTTATTCTGATTTAAATGTGATAGTGCCATTCTGTTGATTGATATCTAATACTGATAATTACCTGAAATATTATTTTAATATACAAGTTATATGTTATATGTGTAGTTAATTATTCCTGGGGTGATTAATTCTAATTCTTGCATGTACGAACCATGGGTTTATATTGGTGACACACCTTTAGATTACAGCCGCTTTCCGTGTCCCTAGACCAATATATTCTTGTCGCTGTTAAGTGCCACGAGCTATAAAGTATGGTTTGTAACAGTCGACACCTGAGGTCTCAAAGGAACGAAGGTGGACGACTCGCTCCTTAGGTAGGGGCGGAGGTCCTGGATAAGGACGCACTCAAGCATCATATCTCCTGCAGATTACACAAGATTTGATTAAGGATTTGACAGTTTGGCGACCTTGGGGAAGCCAGAAACTCTGTCTAAGATCAGTAAGAGTGTCCAATACTCCACCATGCAATGTATTATGCTCATGGTAATGTATAACTATGTGTTTAGTGATGTGGTGATGTGTGAGAAGTATAGGATTCTTCGTATCTAAATTAATTTCTGCATGAAGCTGACGTCCACCACATCTCAAAATGTTATAGTTAACTGAGTCAAGTCAAATACCTAGAAACTTACTCAACTTATCTGGAAGATGTTCATATTCCTTCCCATAAGTCTCTTGTTGAGCTTGTTTGACCCAATACTTGACGGAACTAGGAAATCGATACTTGATTCCTATCTTGTTGATGACATCAAATACCATTTCTGTTACTCTTACCAGTTTACTTAAATTGGAATAATGATAAGGATTGATAGCTAAAGTTTGAGGGGGCTCTGGATCGACAACAGTGGTAGTGATATTGGCCACAATGACTTGTGGCTTTTGTTGGAGCCACTGACCACTAACTAGCCATTGGGGTCCATTAAACCACATCTCGGTTTTAACAAATTGTTTTAAAGTCAAACCTCTGGATAAGTAGTCAGCTGGATTATCCTTAGTGAGGACATGTCTCAATTTGTAGCCAGCAGACAGTTCTCGAATTTCTCTTACTCGATTGCTGATGTAGGGAGTTCTGTTGTTGTCGTTTTTTACCCCACTGTAATATTGCTTCATTGCTGACCACACTACTATTTCACAAAAGTGAATATTACTGAGTGTTTTGATCAGGCAATGAACCAGTCTTTCACCTAAAAATAAGGCAGTTAATTCCATTTGGGGTAGTGACCTCTTTTAATCGGGGCTACCCTTGCCTTGGATGTAAGCAGAAATGATTGTTGAGTATTAGCCAGATAGATTACTGAGCCATACGCTTTGCCTGAAGCATTGCAGAACACATGTAAATTCGTGGGTAAATTGAGTCCTAAGGCATTTCGAGGAAACTGTAGAATACTAAGTTTGTTGTAATCAGGAATTAACTGCCACCATTTTTCTTGGAGATCCTCAGGCAACGTTTCATCCCACCCCATATTCCTTTGCCAGCACTCCTGCATAAGGTGTTTGCCTTTAATTAGAATAGGACTGAGTAGGCCTAAAGGGTCAAATGGCTTGCTGACATTGGAGAGAAGTTGTCTCATAGATAGGGGTGAATGGTTGATTTCCACCGACTTGACATTTAATTTGTCTGTGGAAGTATTACATTCCATACCTATGACTTCCAGTTTGTGAGATACCTTATAAACAGGGAATTCTTCTTCGATTATCTGGTTTAGTTGTTTGTTATTTGAGGCCCACGACTGTAAGGGTATGTTGGCTCCTAATAGTTCAAGATTAGCTTCATGGTAAATTTCGACTAGTTTATTTTTATCATTAGTGGTTCCTTGAAAATTGTCAACGTATAAGTTGTTGCTAATCTCAGTCTTGTAGGGGCTATTAGACTTCTTAAGATGAGTATCCAGAGTAGCCTGGAGTAAGAATGGTGAAGATGTTGCTCCGAACAGCACTGAAGCAAACCTATAAGTAATGACGTTGCTATTAGGATCCTGTGGATCTTTCACCCAGAGAAATTTAGTAAAATTATGATCCGTCTCTTGCAAGCCTACTCTTAAAAAGGCCTTACTAATGTCAGCCATATAGACAAAAATACCAGAGCGAAATCGTAATAAGACATCTTGTAGTCTTTGAGTTAGGCTAGGTCCAGTTTGTAGATAATCATTTAATGACACACTGTCTACTTTTAATTTGGCACTACAGTTAAATACAATCCTGATTGGTGTCGTAACTGAATCTTTCTGGACAGCATGATGTGGCAAGTAATGGCCTGATTTATGGTTGTCTTCTTCAACAACTTCTATAAATTTATTAGGAAGTTGTTGCTGTATCAAAGCATGATACAGTTATAACTTATCTGGTTGCTTGTGTAGCCTAGCTAACTGAGAATTTAATTGGGCTGAGGCCATGAAATAATTTACTGGAAGTTGTGGGTGGGTCAGCTTCCACTGGAGTCTCACCCAATATTGATTATCTTGAAAAATAACAGTATCAAGATATTGTTGATAAGTCCATGTGTCATCTGGACTGGGTTGATCAGGGACTATGCCTAAGGTGTCCAAATTCCATAATTTGTGTACATGGGGATTGGACTCATCATCCTCGGTTTCGTCTCTGACAAGTAGTGGTGAGTGTTCTATGCCTAATCACACTAATATTGAATTGTTTGGTTGGTTATTAGTAGATTTAGTTTTTTGTTGCATCAACACCGGTCCTGTGAGTAGCTTACCCCCAGCTGACAACAAGTTTACACCTCGTTGCCTGGTGCATCCAGTAATAAATCTATAGTAGTAGTCAGCTCCAATAAGGATACCTACATCGTTGAGACAGTCTGTATTTATTTTATGATCCGCTAGCCTAATACCACTGCGTTTAAGAAATTTGACTGTTTGAGCAAGTCATGTAACATTTAAATCTGAGGGGATCTAGTCAACGACTATAGCTTGTAATGGGCTGGTGCAGCCTCCTAAACGTACCAAAACTTTTGCAACCTGGTAGTCACGAGGTCCACAGTTGGTTAGGAATCCAGATATATTTAAATTCACTCGAGTAATAGGCTTCAGTTTCAACTGATCAACCAACTGTTGAGAAATAAAGATTTTCTGTGAACCTTGGTCAAAGAGACCACGAGTGGAAATCCTAGATCCCTTGGTAATTAATTTTAATTGAGCTGTTGGTAACGTAGTTGTGTTACTCGACTCATTTGCAAGTACATTTAAGTCTTGATGAACCTTGCAATACTGTACAGATGTAAATTTTGTAGTCGTCTTATGAGGATTAGGTGATCTTGATTGATCACCACCACACTAGTAGTAATGGTGTCTACCCTTGTTGCACATACGTAAGGAGACAGTACAGCTATTGGGGTCATGAGGGCCCATCTGCTTCGTGCAACAGTGAAATTCTTGAAAACGATGAATTCGGGAATTATGGTCTGGATAAGTACTACACTTATAAGTAAGATGTTCATTATTGCAGAACAAACAATTCTTCACTGTAGAAGTCGTAGGAGTGGTGCTCACTACGGGGGTTGAAGGGTTCACTGTGTATGTACCTACATTTCCAGATTCCCATTTAGGAGATGATTTATTGGAATTTGGTTTTAGTACAGTAGTTGCAGTATGTTGGGGTTTATGATGAGAATTAGTAGAAAAGTTTGAAACACTCTTCCCATCTTGATTAGCTCTTTGTCTTTCAACTAGGGTATGTAAACCTTCTATGATTTCGTTCATGGTCAGAGAGGTATTAATGTACAGAGTAAACAATTTGTCTAAAGTTTCCCTCGGTAATTTACGTCTTAAAACTACCTCTGTCATCCATTCAGCAGTCTGAATATGGACTTTAAGGCCTAAGGCCTTTAGTAGAGACTCTAATTCTAGTCTGAATGCTTGAATAGAATCTGTAGAATTGTTAGCTGTTGGTAAATCCAGCACTTTTTGGACTAAAATAGTAATAATCTTTTCTTTGTTATCATAGTTGCTCTTAAGCAATTGAACAGCTAGGTCGTAACCCTCACTGGTCAGTGTTATGTTAGAGATTACTTTCAAAGCTTCATCTCGTAACAGTCCTTGTAAATAAGTGAACTTGGTTGTTTTAGGAATGTTGGTTTTGGAGTCAACTGCATCCACAAATTTACTCCATAAATCATCTCTACTCTCATTCTCGCTACCAGAGAATGCGGGTATACTGATCTGAGGTAATTTGACATCAGGATCTGGAAGTGCAGTAGAGGCTGTTGTTAATTTGTTTTTAGCAATCAGCTTTTTGAAGGGTTCAAGTTTAGCCTGTACATCATCTTCGTACTGGTTTAAATGATTTACAATATCATCAAGTTCAGTTTCACCTATTGAGGTTTCGTAAAGTTCTGACAAGTACAGATTCATAAGTTGCTTAATTTGATCGAATTTACTTTCGGCAACTTGAAGTAAGTCCTCTAATTCAATGTAGTCAACAGGTTACTGTTGTGATAGATATTTGGCACGGTAATCTGTCGGGTCAAGTGATTTTTCATACCTGTAAGGGTCTTTTTCATTCTGTCAGCCGCTTCCATCTTGCTGGGTAAGGGCTGGTCTGATAGTAAATAGTTGTTACTGATGTAACTGGTATATTGGCTAATTTAATGAAGCTCGATATCAATATAATAGCCTAATGTATTTGAATAGACTATACTACCACGTTTAGAGATTAATTTACCTACCTAACAATGGATAGCTAATATTTGAGTAGTACTTGAATGTCACTATTGGAATTTCGGCCGGTTAGCTCATCAATTATCACCATTCGATGGAATAGTGAACATCCAGTAGCACTCAAAGAATACATGAAATAATATGATAAATACACAATAAATAGTTTAAAGATCGCACCCTAATTAGGTTCTGCATAAATCTGAATAATATTTATGTACACCAGCACTGTCTAGTACAGTACTCAGTAAATAACTCCTACTTAGGAATGACTAAATAGTTTAGGCTGCACTTGTACACACCTTAGTACAATTAGTCTAAAAATATCCTACCTCATCAGAGGTTAGCATATATGCAGTGGTGCAATAATATGGATATATAGTGCTATTTTTTGGGGGGGGGGATTTTTTTATATATAATGTATGTACTTAGAAATACAAGTGAAAAATTATGAGTATATACACGAAGTTTGACTTGCCAGCCACAACCATTTGTGATAATTATTTGTATTGACTAATTTGTTGACCACATGGGTCCTGGACTCTCCCGACAGATGTACACCGTCTGAGGCCAAGCCCTGTTGATATGGTCTGGCTGTAAAATGAATGTAAGTGGCATCCAATTTCACTCTTTTCCTCAGCCGAAAGTTTATGTATTTAGCAGAACTTCGGGACTCGCTCCCCAACGGTTATCATTTCCTAGTTGGCGAGGTTCCACCAATGTGAATACCACAGAGTTGCTAATTTGTTTAAAGGAACTGATAATACTTTTTAAGTGGTTAATTATTTCAGTTGGTTGACGAGTAGGATCGATATCGTTACCACCTAAATAAAATATGGTTAAATTGTGAGGCCATTCTAATGCAAGTGTTAATATTGAATTGTTGTAAAAATTGTGAGCAGTTGCTCCTGGTGATCTAAAAATTTTCACCTCGGTGTGAGGTATAGGTCTAAGGGTTGTGGGCAATTGGCTATGTCCCACTAAAGCTACTTTATACATAAAGTATTAGTAGAAATGTTGATAATAATGAATGAGTTTTAGGCTATAATATGGGCGGTCTGCTGACAGCTGTAAATGATGGAATATACTGGTATATAGCCTAATAATATTAATTAGTGTTAGTAAATGGTTAATTATGTTAATGTGTAGGATAATTTAATTCTCAGCTATCTATCTAGGTTCGAAGGACCAAAACTTGTTTGGGCTCTGAGAACCGGTATAGATTTTAATATCAGTTGTGACTGATCCGGTACATTAAGGACCAAAACTTGTGTGGGAAAATCTGACGCCAGTATTTGTAATTAAAATGAAAAGAGACATCAATAGGTAGGAAGGACCACCACTTTTTGAGAAAAAGTGGAAAACCAAAAAGAGCAAGTGGATTAGATTGATACCAAGAACTAGTGTCCTATGGATCTTAGTGAAACTGTATTTATCATGAAATAAGAGTCAAATTAACTTTCACAAATTGGGGGGGGGGGTACGAGCGCTAGTATACAATTAAGTTCTAGCACCAATAATCCGACGCTGGTTCAATGGCCAGAAAGAAATATGTATGCAAATTCAAATCATGGTTCATATATAAATCAAATGAATGTAGTTAGTAAATAGTATAACTTTCATAAATGACAAGTAATTGGCAATTTAGAAGGAAATCATTCATGTAACTAGATTTTAGTATATCTAATACTATGCTACTAGAAAATCAGGTCAGCTTAGCTGTTCGACTGAATTAATTGGAAACGAGTGGGCGATAATAGCAGCACACTCGTTGCAACGCGTTGTCGAGCAAGCACATGGAATGAAATTAATTCTTCTCCTTCACGCCGCTCCCAGTCAAGCTAAAAGGCAAATTAAATGTAAAGGTTGTCTAGATTATCGTTAATATCACTATTTCTCATTGAGAAGTGAGAATCTAGATTCTGTTCAACTAACTTTGGTTTATTGGTTGTAGCGTGGCATAACGAATGAGCAACCTACATATGAAAAATGTAACTAAGTGCACTTATATAAAAAAAATCAGTAGGAACTGGAATTATGCTCGCCCAGAATTGTGTTGCATGCAGATGTAGACCTCCACGAACTCTGGCACCCGCTGATGCTAGGATGACGTAACTATGAATCGTTAAGTAGGAGTTCTACAACACAGTAACGTAGCAAGATAGTTGCCCACGCTTCTGTGTAATTGCGTCGGAGAGGCAGGTGTTGATGCGTTCTGCGGTACGCTGTTAATGACGTTTCTCTCGCGCAGAGGCACGTTGTTAATGGCATCTCTCTCTCTCGCGTGGTGGCTAGCAACGCTCTCATGTCTTCTTCCTCCTCCCAATTGCTCTTGTGCGGCTCTCGATAGGCATCTCGAGCGTAAATGTATTTTTATATATCGGAATTAACTGATGAAAGAAGAGGTTGTGACAAGTAATTACGTCACATTTAATTATTTCATGTTATAATATAACTCCTCATAGCGTAAGTCGGTTCATTAAAGCTATGTAACTAAATGAGTAATATAAAGTTGTACATACAGATAATTTCCACTGGAATGTTTAATATCAACTAAATAAGGGAGTTCGAGTAAGCAGTATTGTGCTACGAAAATAAACTTATTAGTAAGTAATTATCCTTAATAAAGAAAATGATAAACTGGACTCTGTTATGAATCCAGCTAAATGTGGAAAGAATTCATGTTTCAGCCTGTTGTTCCTCACGTCGTCACTCTGACTAGGAAGAATGTGGCAATATGGCTATTATAATTCATGATGATGATTAAATCTACAAGTTAGTAATTTTAGTAACTACTTGAAGTTAATAGAAAGGTTGTATAGAAATACAAGAGATGTATGAAACTGTTGATTATTTCCAACAGGAAGTATCCAAGCTACTTCAGCAACATTTATTCAAGTCCTGTGAAACTTGAACATAAATTTATTTATTTACTTATTTATATACAAGAAGTTACATTGGGGGTTTACAGAGAATATAGTAAAATACGTTGAATTAACATTCTTGTAAAGCCACTAGCACACATAGCGTTTCGGGCAATAAAGCCACCATGGTTACTCCGGAGAAGTTAAAGAGAACTTTCATCGGCCTTAAAGGACATCTAACCAGACTGCTCAGTAAGTCTAAAACATTGTTCAAAGCAACTCCCATCGATTACCATAAATTAGAGGTGTCTCTGAGAGGGGTGGATCTTAAATTTGATCAAGTCAGGTCTACAATCAAAGTCTTATATCGCTGTACTAAATGATGCAGACAGTGATCCTCATATCCAGGACATAGACCAAGCTATAGCTGAAACATCTCAATATGAAGATGACACCCAAGACAAATTTAATGTTCTATTTGATATAGTAGATAAACATAAATTAAATCCCAATGCCAACGTATCTCAATCCAGTATATTGCTATCAGAGGTTTGTTTACCTACTCTAGACTTGCCTACATTTGCTGGACTGGATGAAGGAAACTGGGACACATTTTGGACTTCATTTGATGTTCATATTCACTCAAAACCTTCTACTGATAAGGTATCAAATTTTCTTACCTAAACAGCCTTCGCAAAGGGGAGGATAAGAAGGTAATAAATAATTTAGCTTTCATAAAGAGTAATTACGATGAAGCTATACAACTGTTGAAGTTGAATTACTGAAACACCGAGTTGAGCATAGCTAATCTGTATTATCAGTTGCTAAATATGAATGCACCAAGTAACAGACCAGACTACCTTCAGACCTTTAGGTTAGAGGTAGAGTCTCATGTGAAAGCTTTAGGTACTAAAGTTAATGTACCAGCTTCCGAATGGTCTATTAAGTTGCTTTTACAGAGGAAACTTTCTCGTAGTGTTTTAGCAGAAATCTGCTCTCACTACAAAACCGAGTTTCTCACTCTCGATCAAATATTTTAGGGTTTAAGCATCACGGTTAATAGGCTAAAGACTCGTGATACAATTAAACCTGAGTCCAAGCAACCTAATGCTGAGAATTCAGCAAAGCCAAAATCTACTGTAATATTATTATAAACACTACACTTATAAGTGATATATTCTTGTTCACAGAACAAACACTCTCTCTCTCTAGTAGGATTTGTCTTCTTAATAGACGTGTCAACTACATTTTCAGAGTTACAGAATAAATGCCTATATTACCATTCTTATTTCTAGCGAATAGTGTAGATTTAGGCTTATGTTTCTTAGACTTAATTTTAATGCTATGATTAAACGCCTGCAAGAATTGTACAGAATTGTACTAAAGAATTATATTAAGTGCATGGGTTCTCACGAACCTACTGATTGTGTTGTCACCTTACGTTTGTGCAACAGGTGCATCAAAGGTGCAAATCATTATGACTTATGTTGAAAGGCTCAATTAAATCCTACGAATCCTCGTAAAGATTCTGTTAATTCAACCTCAGTTCAGTACTGCAAAGTGCATCAGGAGATTAATGTGCTTGCAACTGAGTCAGGCAACAATACTACTTGCCCACGACTCAATTAAAGTCAATTAACAAGAAATCTAGAGTTAACACTAGAGGTCTTTTCGACCAAGGTTCACAAAAGATCTTTATCACTAAACACTTAGTTGAACAGCTGAAACTAAAAACTGCCAACCGAGTAAAACTAAACTTCTCTGGTTTCTTAGCTAACAGTGGACCCCGTGAATATCCACTAGCCAAATACAGGCAGTAGTTGTGGACAAGATTCCTTCAGACCTGCAGGTTACAGGACTTGCTCGCGCTGTAAAACATCTCAAACACAGCGGCATGAGGTTAGCTGATCACAAAATAAATTCAGCCTGTCTCTGTGACGTTGGTATCGTTATAGGAGCCGACTATTATTACAGATTTATCACTGGATGCACCAGACACCTTGGTATGAATTTGTTGTCATATGCTGGAGGCAAGTTGCTAACAGGACCGGTGCTTTTCCAGCAAAAATCTTCATCAATTGCCAAACAACCAAATAATTCTATAGTGTCGTGACTAGGCTCGGAACAGTCACCCCTACAGATCAGAGACATATCTGAAGATAATGAGTCTGATCCACCTGTGTAACAATTGTGGGATCTCTACACTTTAGGTATTGTCCCTGAGAAGCCTAGTCCTGATGATATATGGACCTACCAGCAATATCTGGACACGGTTGTATATAAAGATAAACAGTACTGGGTGAGACTGCCTTGGAGGTTGAATCACCCACATGTTCCAGTCAATTATTTTATGGCAGCTTCCCAATTAAAGTCTCAATTAATAAGGTTACAGAAACAACCTGTTAAACTAAATTTGTATCATGAATTGATACAACAACAACTCCATAGTAAACTTATCAAAGTTGTTGATATTGATGACCACAAAACAAGTCACTATTTACCACATCACGCTGTAGTGAATGAGTCAATGACGACACTAAAAAGAATAGTCTTCAACTGCAGTGCCAAATTAAAGGCAGACAGCGTATCTTTGAATGAGTGTCTACAAACTGGACCTAGCCTAACACAAAGGCTTCAAGATGTACTACTACGGTTCCACTCTGGTATTTACGCTTATACTGCAGATATCAATAAAGCTTTCTTACGAGTAGGCTTGCAAGAAGAGGATCGTAATTTTACCAAATTTCTCTGGGTAAAGGATCTGCAGGATCCTAACACTTTTGCGCACCGTGCACGCGAGACCCGCAATATCCCAGGTGGGTTTCAGCATTTCACAAAGCATTCGGTAATCCTGAAAAGTGATTACTAATCCTCTTTTCAACTTTGTCACCTGAATTCTCGACCAAAGTTTTTCAATTTGGTATTATTGTGTTCGCAATAGAATTCTCTATGGGCATATAAAGTCCAAAAGCCCGGCGTACCATCCACAACAAACAGAGAAAGTGAGTGCATGTTACCGGAGAGTGTGCAAGAGCAATAAAATGTGTACACTCTTTTCACTTTTGTCACCTCAATTCCCGTCCTAGGCCTTTCATTTTGGTATCATTGTGTTTGAAATAGAATTCCCAACAGGAGTATATGCATATAAATGAAAAAAATCGCCGCGCGCTCCACCCGCCGACAAGATGAATGTGGTCCAGAAAGAGAGCACTGCGCCACCCCCAAGGCGCCTCTCATTACATTAGAGAGCGCGGTAAATCTGAAAGTGCATACTCTTTTCCACTTTGTCATCTCATTTCACGTTCTAAATTTTTTAATTTGGTATCATTGTGTTGGCAGTAGAATTCTCTACAAGACTAAATGCATATAAAGTCCCAAAGCCACGCGAAAAAGTGAGAAAGTAAGAGTATATTACCCAGAAGCGCACAAGAACAATAAAATGTGTACACTCTCTTCACTTTGGGCATCTCAATTCTCGTCCTAAGTCTTTCATTTTGGTAACGTTGTGTTCACAATAGAATTCCCTACAGGAGTATATGCAAATATACAGTCCAAAAGCCAGGCGTACCACCCACAGCAAACAAAGAAAGTGATGGAGCATAATCCCAGTGAGGGCTAATAAAATGGGTATACTCTTTTCAACTTTGTTACCTCAATTCTGGTCCTAGATCTTTCATTTTGGTATCAATGTATTTGCAATGAAATTCCCTATAAGCGTATATGCATATAACATCCAAAACCGCGGCGTGCCTCTCCCAAAGCTGCCGCCAATTTGCCGCCGCCGCCGACGCAATGCTGCGCCGTTACCAGAAATGCACTACTAAAAAAACGACGCAGTCCTGAATCGGTACCAAGCAAAAGTAACCTAAAGGTAGGTGACGTCATCACCTACTGATTTGCTTCCGTGCTGATTGGGGCAATCTCTTCACCGTTTCTCCTCTAAGCTACATTGGATGCACATTTGAAGAAGTCAAATAGTACCTGTAGAGCCGAAATTAGTAACAACCTGCACGTGGACAACGTTCAGGGAACCATTAATAATGAAACTAAATTGGTAGAAATTTACCATGAGGCTAATCGTGAGTTGCTGGGAGCCAATATGCCTCTACAAACATGGGCCACTAATAGTAAACAATTAAACCAGATAATCAAGAAAGTTTCCTATCAGGTTCCTAATCAATTAAAAGTTCTAGGCATAGAATGGAACACCATTACCGACGAGATGAATGTCAAGTCAGTATCAACAAATAAATCACCCCTAACCAGGAGAAAATTTCTCTCATATGTCAGTCAACCATTTGACCCTTTAGGCTTGCTTAGTCCTATTTTAATTAGGGAAACTCCTCATGCAGGAGTGCTGGCAGAAAAATATGGGCTGGTAAAATCCATTGCCAATTGAGCTGCAAGACAAATGGCAGACACAACGGATTTTAATCAATTAAGTGTTCTGAAATTTCCTCGCAACGCCTTAGGACACAGCTTACCCACTGATTTACATGTGTTCTGCGATGCCTCTGGCAAAGCATATGGCTCAGTAGCCTATTTAGTTAATAAGACACAGTCATTTCTACTTCAAAGGCAAGAGTGACCCCAATTAAAAGGAGGTCCTTACCCCAAATGGAGCTGACTGCCTTGTTAGTGGGATTAAGGTTGGCTCATTGCCTGACCAAGACACTCAGTAAAATTCACTTTGGTGAGATAGTAGTGTGGTCAGACAATGAGGCAGTTTTACAATGGGTTAGAAATAACAACAACAAAACTCCCTACGTTAGTAACCGCATAAGGGAAATACATGAATTATCTGCTGGATATAAATTGAGACATGTTCCTACTAAGGACAATCCGGCCGATTAATTATCAAGAGGTTTAACATTGAAACAGCTAATTAAGGCTCAGATGTGGTTTAATGGACCCCCATGGCTGATTAGTGGTCAGTGGTCTAAACAAAAGCCGCAAATCATAGTGACCAATATCACTACATCCACGTTGGATCCAGAACCTAGTCGAACCTTGGTTATCAATCTTCATAATTATTCTAATTTGAGTAAGTTACTAAGAGTAACTACACATGTGATTGATTTTCTCAATTAGATAGACATTAGACATCGATTTTCCTGTCCTATCAAATATTGGATCAAACGAGTTCAACAAGAGACTTATGAGAGTGAATATGAGAATCTTCCAGACAAATTAACCAAGTCTCTAGGCTTCTGGTATGATGCAAATGATTCCAACATATTAGGATGTGGAGGACGTCTGCTTCATGCAGAAATTGACTTAGATACTTAAAACCCAATACTTTTACCACGTCACCACATCGTTACTAAGCTTATAGTTTTACATCACCATCAATATGGCACTTTACATGGTAGAGTGTTAGACACTCTCACCGATCTTAGGAAGAAATTTTGGTTTCCCCAAGGTTGCCAAACTGTCAAATCACTTATTAAATCTTGTGTAATTTGCAGCAGGTATGATGCTCGAGTGTGTCCTTACTCAGAACCTCCACCACTCCCTAAGGAACGAGCTGTCCACCTTCGTCCTTTTGAGACCATAAGTGTCGATTACACAAGAGCTTTGATTCTAACAGGCACTACACACAAAATTCCGGTGAAAGCCTATATTTGCCTCTTCACGTGTGCAATTACATGAGGCGTACATTTAGAAGTGGCTTTTGACATGAATGCGGAAGCCTTTATAAGATTTGCTGCACGCAGATCCTGTCCCAAATTGATGATTTCCGACAACGGGTCAAATTTTGTGGCTAGAGAAGCCTGTCTAAGAGAGATGTGAAAACACCCAGAGGTGCAATCTGTTTTAGAACAAAGACAGTGCCAATCGAAATTTATACCCCCAAGAGTACCCTGGCAAGGTGGTTTCTACGAACGAATGGTGGGAACTGTCAAGAAATGCTTACGGAAAGCCTTACATCGATAGAAAGTTAGTTTCCCTGAATTCTCAAATCCTCGTCATAGAAATTGAGGCGCGAGTCAACAATCGCCCACTAACTTATCTTTCGGATGACTTCTCCCAGAGCGAACCCCTAAGTCCCTCACACTTAATTCATGGAGGTCTACCGAGCCCTCTAATATCTCTAGCAGACGAGGATCCAGCCGACCCTTGACATGTAAATAGGAGTGACTTAGTGTAAAGCTATCAACATCTTTCAAGGGTATCTTGAGGTTATCTTGAGATGATTTCGGGGCTTTTAGTGTCCCCGCGGCCCAGTCCTCGACCAGGCCTCCACCCCCAGGAAGCAGCCCGTGACAGCTGACTAACACCCAGGTACCTATTTTACTGCTAGGTAACAGGGGCACAGGGTGAAAGTAACTCTGCCCATTGTTTCTCGCCGGCGCCTGGGATCGAACCCGGGACCACAGGATCACAAGTCCAGCGTGCTGTCCGCTCGGCCGACCGGCTCCCTTGAGCCGGTGAGGGTAATCAAGAAGTGGAATGAGGAGTGGACTCGAGAGTACCTCACCGCTCTAAGTGAATACCATTACATAGCTTCGAGCTCCTATAATAAAGTTCATTTGAAACCAGGAGACCTAGTGTTAGTCGACAGTGATGGACCCAGGTCAGAGTGGCCTATAGGCAAGATTGTTTCTGTTCACTTAGATTGCCAAGGTATCCTGAGAATGGTAAATGTTTTGTGTCGTGGCACTACTATCTTAAAATCCTTGGAGAAGTTGGTACCTCTAGAATTAACTGAACATAAATGTTCCAATGAGCCAACTTCACCACCAGTTTCCGAGGACAGCGATTCCGTCCCATTGAGCACACGACCACGTAGAGCCGCTGCTCAACAGTGTAATCAGAAACTTCAACAATATTTTAGCTCTGACTAAGAGCAGATAATTCATCATTCGATTTAAGGTAGTCATGATGATACAGTGTTGTGATGTCCGGTAACTCACCAGTTACAAGTCATTGTGACCCAGGATGTTCACCTTGCTGTGGATTCGAAGTCTCCTTAACTTTGAATGACTTAATCATTTAACATTTATATTTAATGAATGTCTATCTATGTAGGTTACAAACTACACCATTATTCCATCTGTTGAGGATATTTATGAGTTTACAGAACATTCTGTGACTGAGTAGAATAACCATTACATGTCACAGCGACACAAGTCACTGAGTACACTGTAGGCTTTGGAAAGTTCTTGACCTTTATATGATTTAATAATTTAATGTTTCAATATTTAGTATAAGTTCCCTAAGAAGACTTAGAGTCGTATCTGTTTTTTAACAAAGTCAGGACATCCGTTATGTGTGTACTAACGTACTAACATACTAACTTATAATTTAAATTCAGGGAGAATTCAAATACGTCAGTACTCAATAACTGTATCCGTCAAAATCACAAAGTCAACACACTGTAAATTTCCTCACCACAGTGTCAACATACTGTAACTCTCATTACCATAGAGTATGAATACTGTAACTGTCATCACTACAGACTCAGCACACTCTAACTGTCTTCACAACAGAGTCAACACACTATAACAATCGTCACAACAGAATCAACATACTGTAACTGTCATCGTCACAGAGTTAACATACTCTAACTGTCATCATCACAGAATAATACTGTAACTGTCATCACCACAGGGATCAGGATCACTGATCTCACTCAAAATCTCAAGAAGATAACCATGGAGATAGTACACTATAACTGTCATCTCCACATAGTCAGCACACTGTAATTGTTATCACCACAGAATCAATATACTGTAACTCTCCTCATCTCAGAGACAGCACACTGTAACTGTCATCATCAAAGAGTCAACATAGTGTTACTGTCAACATTACAGCACAAGAATACTAAAACTGTCATCACCACAGAGTCAGCAAGCTGTAACTGTCATCACCACAGAGTCAACACACTGTAACTGTCATCACCACAGAGTCAACACACTGTAACTGTCATCACTAGAGTCAGCATACTATAATTGTCACCACGTTACCAGATTGTCAGTATGCTCCAACTGTCATCACCACAGAGTCAACACACTTTACGTCATCACTTGAGAGTCAGCACACTATCTCAACAGCACAGAGTCAGCGCAAAGTAACTGTCATCAAAACAGATTCAGCGCACTGAACTATCATCTTCACAAAATCGACATACATTAACAGTTTGCATCACAGAATCTGCACGCTGTACCTGTTATCACCACAGAGTCCACACACTGTAAATGCCATCACCACAGAGACACCATACTGTAACTGTCATCACAATGTAACTGATATCACCACATAGTCTGCATACTCAAACTGTCATCACCAAAGAGTCAGCAAACTGTAATTGTCATCACCACAGAGTCAGCATATTGTAACTCTTATCACCACAGATTCAACACACTGTAACTGCCCTCCCTACAGAGTCAGCACACTGTAACTGTTATCACCACCACCACAGAATAAGAATACTGTAACTGTTATCAACTCAGTGTCAGCGCACAGTATCTGTCAACACCATAGAGTCAACACACCGTAAATTTCATTACCACAGAGTCAACATACTGTAACTCTTATCACCATAGAGTATGAATACTGTAATGTCATCACTGTGAGATTTTTCTCTACGCCTACCTCCCTTAGGAGGTGGACTACAAGTTTAAAGGCTGCTCTTGGCAGTTAAGCATGAGTCCAGTAGAAAAAGGAGAAGCGGGAGCAAACCGCCAGGCTTCCACCAGCAGGGGTGAAAACCTGTCCACAATAGGCCGCTGGTTCCTCCTAGTTAAACATGACGTTAAAACCAATAAAGGGTAACCGACGGGTTCTCACAATCAAATTTTATATTTGTTGTGTGGCGCTATGAATTGGAATTCGAATTCCCAAGAGCGCAGCCGTCATATCAAAGATTTAAAACAACAATATCAAATATATATCAGAACAATGGGAGTGGTACAGAATAGTTGAAGGTTGACATCAAAGACTGTTAACAAATAACAATTTATTATAACAAGAGACTAGACTACTACATAAAACAAAAGAATGTCAATGACGTTACTCGAACATAAGCGTGCCCACAGAGGAATCAACACGCAAGCAAGAACTAACAGATCTATAATCACAATTACAACAAATGACACAGTGAGTTCTGGAACACGTCTCCAGTAACCTCCTAACTGTTCTACGCCTCAGTGCAGTCTACACCTGCAATAGCGGTTGCAATGCAATCAAATCAGTAGCCTTTCAATGACATCAATAACTAATGGGTTCACTGGCAACTCCAGCACCCTTCCTCAAATTAATCTTTACGTTAATGTCCATCCAGTGGCACCATAACCAACAGCTAAATAGCAACCCTTGCTGTGTGGCTGCATACTGAACTAACCTGAACACAGGTGTGCCCACTGATGACGCAATATTGCAAACTCAAAGAAAAATATCACAGACTAAGTTACACCACAGCGTGTGATTTAATTACGTTACAGTCCAACCAGTGGCATTTGCAACACAGCTATTCAACAGCCCCTCGAGAAATGACAGCAGGCTCCATCCTGCTGACACTTCGGGCTGACAACATGAACTAACTGAACAATCTTCCACTGATGACACAAGCAAGCAATCAATAGTGACACGACTTCCTAGTGGCAGCTACTCTAATCACAAGCTTAAGGCCTCCCTCCCAACAGGAGCGACCCCCGTAATCAGGTGGGTAGTCTAACAGTGACTCCCCCTATCACAACTAAAGTGAACACAGTCAGGCAAGGTGGGATTCTGGGACACAGCTCCACTCATCCCTAAGTTACTTTACCCTCGTCACTAGACGATAACCAAAAGAAATTGCCTTAATCAATTGCAACATTGATTATGTGAATAATGATGGAAATTGACTGATCACAGCAGTCAGCAACAAGTACTACTTTAATAACAACAAGTGTCTCACTCTAGACAACAACATGATAGTACTCTACGTTAACACAAGTCCTCTTGTCACAATAACTCAAACTCTTAAATTACATCACACTTGACTCCTTGCAAGTATTCAGTGAGTAATTCTTAATTAAGGTCAAACGGACCACTAATTACATCCCAATTGAGTTACGTTAACTAAGCCTACCCCAAGTGGGTGGCTTCTCAACAGTCTGTGTATCACTAATTACGTTTACTTACTAATGAGTGCTAATTACCCTAATTAGCCTTGAGCAATTAATTAACTGTCACCAGGACCGATAATTAATCATACATAAATACGTCTCACTCCGCACTGCCTAAGCAGGTCTCATCAAACACTGTGAATTCACGGAAGAGGAGTTAATTACCCTAATTAACAATGAGTGCAACTTAATCCACTGTCACCAGACAGAATATGATTAATATAACGTATTATGCTAACCCCATGACCTCGCTTTACCGAGTCATCTGAGTCCTCAAGACTCCAGACGTTAATTACTCCACTAATTATCATGAGCCACTAATTGCCCCAACCCTGAAAGGCAGTTAGTCTCGAGCAACTGACGTTAACACTATCACTGACAGACTCTGACAGATCCTCTCCCACTACGTGAATTCATGATGAGAATGCTAATTACATAATTAGCTAGAGTGGTCAATTAATTGTCACACGGACAATTAATTGCACCGGACACGTATTCCCACAAGCTCAAGTTCAACACTGTTCTCCCATAACAGCACTCACTCATTCAACAACTTCAAGTGTGCACCCCTTATCCAGTTAATTACCCCTAATTAACTCACTGAATCCTTAAGTACTCCACACAACTCAAAGAAACAAAGTAACCCTAAGGTTACATAGGTCACACATATAATGGCATGCAAAACATATAAAATAGCACTGCCCACATACGGTTGCTACTGCAACTCGTTAATTACTATGCCCACACAGTGATAACACACGGTTTTGCAACATCAAGGTATACCAATCTTACTGTCCCTCTAATCTTGCAAACGTTGCAAAAGATCGCCCGATCCCGGTGCTTCAGCAAGACAATATACGTTAATATAAGACACCGTCGCTCTACGCGGACAGCTGGCACTAATTCTCCCATAATTAGGCAAATTAACTAATTGCTCGCTCTCATTAAGTGACTGAGAATTTCCCTGAATACTCAAAGGGTCCCTTTAAATCCTCAACACAGTTCCTAGGACAGTAATATCGTATACCTGATAACACTGCACAAACCTGCACATAATGATACCGTCAGCATGCCCCCATGCTAATGACATCATTAGGCAATCAGTCAGCGATCACATCTACTGACTCACCACACAACATCATACATGCAACATGCAAATGAAACATATGGAAATGGCCTCCATAACAATGTAATTAATCAACAGGATATATACAGACCTCAGGATATTCACTAATAACCCTGCCCCACGGGCCTGCTTAATTAACTCTAACCTGGCCTAATTACATAATGAGGTACCATGGCACTAACCAAGGCTGGACGATTATACAGAATCGCCAGACTGGATCATTTATATGATGATTTCTCTACACTGACTGGTCCCAAACTCCAGTCAGTCTACACACAACAATATATCTACAGATATATAAATAACACTACGTGATTTACAGTGACAATTTCCCACTCCAGGTACTGCCCCACAGTCACCTGGGCATGCCACAGACGGGCGTCTCAGCTACTTCCCTAGCCTGGCCGGGCTAGGGGCTCACACAACTTTTCTACTATGATTTCCACTAATCTGAGACACCGATAAAGTACTCACGTTTCCTTCCACACATTTCCTCATTTCCCAGGTCCTTACCACCTGGCTGTCAACACTTAGCTTGCTCCTCGTGCGTCGACAAGATGTGGCCTTAGGCTGTCCTGGGAATGTGGCCAAAGGGGTGGCCAAAGGTGGTGGCCAACATGTGGCCACTGCGTGGCCTTCAGGAGGGTGGCCACGGGTGGCGCGTGACGTCACAGCACCCCACCCCACCCCACCCGAGCAGCTCGCGCGCGGTGTAAGGTGGGTGGCCTGGGCCTGGCCCGGGCCGGGCCGCATGGGTGGGTGACTGGGCGGCCGGCGGGTGGCCAGAGGGCGGCCGGGTGGCCAGAGGGCGGCCTGGGTGGCCAGAGGGCGGCCTGGGTGGCCGCGTGCCATACACACTTGGATGGGGAATCACTAACAACCCCATCATACCAGAGCATGACTCGCTCTTACACTGGGGTTACAGGAGTGACACTGGCCGGCGTCACCTCCCCATGGACGACGTCGGGCGCAATTCAAAGTCCAAGTCCCAGTTTCTCGCAATTTGGGCTTCGACACACCCAGGGTGGCTGGAGTGCCATGCAATATGAGTAAACAGAACGACAGGAGCGATAACGGTGGTGGGGTGGCAGGCCCGCCACCCCCCACCTAGACACTACTCACACCCTGGCTGCCCAATTCAAACTAAACTCTTGGCGGGCTAGAGAGGCTCACATCCCCATATTTCTCCCCCTACCTTGTCTTGACCAATCAGCAGGAAGCCGGCACGGTCCTCATGCCGCTTCCAATGACAGCTTTTCGCGCCAAAACTCGGCATAGGAGCAGGGGTGCCTAGACCAATCACACGGGCCCCTCGCCTGTGGCGTGGCGTGACGTCACAAGGAGGGTGAGGCCTAACACAACGTCTCAACGTCTCCCTTGGTGGGGGGAGGCAGCGTTCCCCACTGTCCCCCCTCCACCTCTAACGGTTTTTGTTATACTACCTCTCTGTTTCACAGAACAGGAAAATTTTGCTGTAATTCTCTCTACAGAGCAATCACAGACCTCTAATTAGTTTTAACTGACAGCATTTAACATAAGCTTTCATATGACACCCAACAAGTATATGTAAATTTGAAAGCTTCAGTTTCTAGAGTCCCTAGAGCGACTAGCCTATTCTAGAAACTAGGAAAACTAGCTGAGGAGATTCTACATCTCCTCACAC
>WNGS01101910.1:0-10730 GCA_020271785.1 Procambarus virginalis
ACTATATATATATTATATATTATATATATATATATATATATGTCGTACACATAGTTGCCAGAAGGCACTTCTCACCTAATATGCAAGGCCCGATTTGCCTAATAAAGCAAGTTTTCATGAATTTAATTGTGTTTTCGACTACCTAACCTACCTAACCTAACCTAACCTAACTTTTTCGCTACCTAATTACCGTAACCTAACCTATAAAGATAGGTTAGGTTAGGTAGGTAGGAGTTGGTTAGTTCGGTCATATATCTACGTTAATTTTAACTCCAATAAAAATAAATTGAGCCTCATACAAATGAAAGGGTAGTACATTTATCATTTCATAAGAAAAAAATTAGAGAAAATATATTTAATTCATGGAAACTTGGGCTTATTAGGCAAATCGGGCCTTGCATAGTAGGCTTGAGAAGTGCTGTTCTGGCTACTAGGTAGACATATTCTGACATATAATATTATAGATATATATATATATATATATATATATATATATATATGTAATATATATCAAAATATTTAATTAATTATATTTATATATATATATATATATATATAATATAATATATATATGTATATGTCGTACCTAGTAGCCAGAACGCCACTTCTTCCAGTCCTACTATTAAGGGCCCGATTTGCCTAATAAGCCAAGTTTTTCATGAATTAATGTTTTACGACTACCTAACCTAACCTAACCTAACTTTTTTGGGGCTACTTAACCTAACCAACACCTATAAAGATAGGTTAGGTTAGGTTAGGTAGGGATGGTTAGGTTCGGTCATATATCTACGTTAATTTTAAACTCCAATAAAAAAAATTGGACCTCATACATAATGAAATGGGTAGCTTTATCATTTCATAAGAAAACAAATAGAGAAAATATATTAATTCATGAAAACTTGGGCTTATTAGGCAAATCGGGGCTTTGCATAGTAGGCTATGTATAGATTATATATATATATATATATATATATATATATATATATATATATATATATATATATATATATATATATATATATATATATATATATAATATATATATATGAACAGAGTTTTAAACAGCTTTTCTTTTTTATACCTGCATTGGGGTGAGGTGACATGTTACAATGGTTTGGGGTGAGGTAGAACAAACACAGAACACGAAACAATGGGTATAAGCTAAAGGGAAGAATAGATCTGTAACTGCAGAAGGCCTATTGGCCCATATTTCTTGATGTTTCTATATTGGAGCGGAGTCTTGAAGTGGGTAGAATATAGATTGTGCGTTAATTGGGCTGTTGATTGCTGGTGTTGACTTCTTGATGTGTAGTGCCTCGCAGTTGTCAAGGCCGCCTGTTGTCGCTGTCGTTGTATATATATATAATATGGTCGTTAGTCGTTGTATAGTATATTATATATTATATATATATATATATATATATATATATATATATATATATATATATATATATATATATATATATATATATATATATATATATATATATATATATATTATATATTGTGACGGTGTTCCCCCCCTTCTAATTCTCCCACGCCTGCTGTAAGAGTCATGTCCACTATTCCCGAGCGTTCTCTACGTTGCAGGCATCAATTGAACATATGTGGGAGAGACTAGTATTCTCGATGAGCCGAGAAATTCGTGAAAGAAGAATATTTTGGCCTGTGGGATAGGCCCTTTAGGGAGCCAAAATGGCGCTGGCGAGTCTGTTCTCCCGCCAAAACTGTGTGACGTCAGTGTCGCCAGATTGGTCACCGTCAGCGACGTGGCACTGGGAGCCAATGAAAACCGACTTTGGAAAAGTGACGTCACATAGGCATGGGGGTCCAGCCGTGGTGGCGCCTTCGCGCTATCAGTCTCACACGACGCGTCCGAGAGGCAGGACGTGCGACCGGTCATCCTGTTTGAGTGACGGATTACCGAGCTCCGGTGGATGTAAGCGTCTCCAGTTGTTAGCGCGCACTCTGTGAGGTCTTCCTGCAACCCAGATGTGGCTCAGATAAGGAATTGACAGAATATTGAGCAACAAGTGCTCCGGAACAGGTGCGTTGCAAGAAGTGGGCCAGGCATCGTCGCGTGTGACGTCCTTGGCAGTCACCAGTATAAGAGACAGCTTAGTGGCCGGGCCAATCCACCGTGAGTGAATCGAGTTGACCACCTTGTCAACTTGGTTGAACGTGTGATCGACGATCCTGTCAAGTTTGACAGTAACCCCACCTTCGTGGAACCCTACGAGTCAACAGTTGGATGCAAGCACGTCGAGAAGTCTTCCCAAATACCTAGTGACATATCTAGACGACGAGGGAATTGACAGTGTAGTGAGCTTCAAGTGCTCTGAAGTCGGGTGCTGTGCGTGTGGAGCTTAAGCAGTATCGTCTGGGACGGCTGATAACTTCACAGTGACTTCGTAGTGGTGAGAGGCAGTTCCTCTGGGAGTACAGTGACAAGGGACTATTTGGGAAACGTACGACGACCGCCGAGACGTAGGCTGGCTGCCGTAGTTGGGAGGAAAGTTGACGGCCAGGAGACCGACTTCAACCGGCGACGTACTGTAGGGGAAGCACGGACCTGCAGTGTACAGAAAGCGGCGAGACGCGAAAATCCTAAGGCGTTGGCTTGTGTTTCTGGAGGGTGTACGAGGCGAGAGCCTGGACCAGGAGCTACAACCCAACTGTCATCCTAGGATAGGTGAAGTAGGTGTTTACAGTTACCCTCCCATTTCCCCTTTAGTTAGCTATATATATACTTGTCAGAATATTTTATATGTCGTGAGCAAGTCTCACCTGAGTCTAAGTCACAGAGAGCACAGTGTGTGGTGAGGCTACCCAGAGCGCTCACAGTATCAGTTTACATATATATCTATGTGTGGGTGTGTGCAAGCACCAGGATTCATTAAGGAATTTACTGTGACTAATTCATTTCTTGTGATTATTATTATTATATATATTGGTAGTAAACCAGATATTGGTGTTAGGCTATGAGCCCAGAATTTATATAAATGCCTGTGTATTGATCTCCATGATTTATTGATATAAATGCCTGTGTATTGATCTCCATGATTTATTGATATACATGCCTGTGTGTTGATCTCCATGATTTATTGATATAAATGCCTGTGTATTGATCTTCATGATTTATATATATATATGCCTGTAATTTGATTACTGATTTATCTATGTACATGCCTGTGTACTGAATAATATCATATACGTGAAGTGATTGCCAGTGATATATCTTTGAGAGAAAGTATAGATGTAAAGATAAGTTCAGTGATCAAGCGAGTGCATTCACAGTAAATATTATTAAGAATAGAGTAATCTTTTGGTACGGTGAAAAGTCACTGTGAGTGCATTGTGAATAAGATATTGATCGTGAGGCCAGTGAAGTGGTATATCGCAACCCAGTGAAATCATAAGTATGCCATGTGAATGTTAAATACAGTGTTTTGCGAAAAGTTAAATAAACGGGGATCGTGACAGAATTAGAAAACAAGTACTAGTCTTTTCTCACGGGTGCTAGGGCCCGGAGTCAGCTGACTTTGACAGGTGACGCGAGGGGTTGCCGTGTGTTACCATTTGGTGCGTTCCGGATTATTTGTCATTATTTGCGGCGGAGTGAGCAGCTGCTATACTTTGTTCCTGATACATTGATGCATATATATTTCTCGTTGTCTTTTAAGTAAAATACCAAAACTCTTTGGTGTTTGATATCATCCCCTCCATTGATCTTGTGACCGTGTAAGGAAGTAAGACAGAGTGACTTGCCTGAGACCATACTATTTGAAATTGCTCTTACCACAATTACACCTCACCACTGCAGTGTTACTGGACACCTAAAAACACCAGTTGGCGACCTTGAAGGCTGTGTGAGAGTTCTGTGTCGGGGCGGGCCACAGATTGAGGGAATAATCTGTGTCTCCACTCATTTCACAACTTAAGGCCGGTTGTGAAATCGACTGGGGTACTCTCCGGGGCGTGCAGTGGAGCCTAGAGGATCGAGGGAAGACCCGTAGAACGACGGTGAGTAAGGGTTATTGTCGGAGCAACCACCTGGAGAGGAGATCCAGTCTACTGTTGCTTTAACCTTCACTAACAAGAACCGTGAACACCCCGACATTGGCGACCTTGCCAGGATAACGAGCAAGATCAAGGTTGTAATTGTGGTATTAGATATCAGGCCTAAGTTTTCACTCACAGTCACAAGATGGAGGATGATAAAGTAGCCAGTTTTATCGACACGAGAGACGAGCAAGTACTGGAGGAGTGCACCAAGGCACAGCTGCAGACGATCGCCGACCACTTTGGGATCAAGTTGAGAGCTTCCAAAGTGGGAGAAAGAAGACTCGAGATCATGGCACAGCTCAAGGCACGTGATGAAGCCTTCGGAGAGGAACGGCCACAGACACCTGCCAGTGTGGGAGAGAACCTGAGTATCGGTGGCAGCAGCCGGGGATCCAGTGGCAGCAGGCGCAGTGTCAAGCTGGAAATAATGAGGCTGCAGCTGGAAGCACAGCAGCGCAGGGAAGAAAGAGAAGCACAGCTGAGGCGCGAGGAAGCAGAGCGAGAAGCACAGCTGAGGCGCGAGGAAGCAGAGCGAGAAGCACAGCTGCGCAGAGAAGAAAGAGAAACACAGCTGAAGCGCGAGGAAGCAGAAAGAGAAGCACAGCTGCGCAGAGAAGAAAGAGAAGCACAGCTGCGCAGGGAAGAACGAGAGGCACAGCAGCAACGAGAAGAAGCAGAAAGAGAAAAACAGCTGAAGGAGCGCGAAATAGATGCTAGGACGAAGCTGCAGGAGGTTGAAGCGAACAAGGAGATTGAGCTGAAGCGAGCTGAGCTAGGACTAGTTCCACCTGCCCCACCACAACAGCAGGAAGACCGCCGAGTGAGAGAGAGGGATTTGCCCGTCTTCGTGCCTAATGAGGCTGAGGGCTTCTTCGAGCATTTCGAAAGGGTCGCTACATTGAAGAAGTGGCCGAGGGCAGAGTGGGCGGAGCTAGTTCAAGGAAGGCTCACTGGTGAAGCTCGTGAAGCTTACAATATGCTCGATCTCCAGGAATGTACCAACTATGATGCAGTAAAACGGGCCGTGCTCCATTCGTTCAAGCTGACGCCGGAGTGCTATAGAAAGAGGTTTAGAGAATGTACCCGATCGCCAGGAAAATCGTATGCGGAGACGGCGAGGGACATGGAAAGGAAATTCTTGAAATGGCTGGAGTCAGAAGGAGCAAGGTCGGCTGAACAGATCAAGAGGCTAATGGTCATGGAAAAGTTCATGTCCGTTCTCTCTCCCGAGATTAGGTTGAGAGTAAAGGAAGCGGACATCAAGGACCTGAGAGCCGCAGCCGATCGAGCAGACATGCTAGAAGAAGCTTTACGTCCACGTCGAGAGGGACAGCACCGACCGCCCGTATTCTCTAGCTATGGGAGGAGTAATAGAAGGTCGGACGGATGGAGGACGGGACCGAGTTCTCCCAAGTCCTACCCCTCGAATGGAGACAGCAGAGGACAGAAGAGTGCTGTGGAACCGCCGAAGAAGTCACCGAGGGAGAGCTCAAGAGATCTTGTTATCGTCACGGCCGGAGATGCTGAGCATGAGTCTTTGGAAGGCGCAAGAGAAGTCCGCGGAAGGAGAAGGATCCGCTGTTTCAACTGCGGGTTAATAGGACACATGGCGCGCGAATGCAGACGTCCTAAGCAGCGGGGTTACGTTGCTTTTGTGCGGGTAGAGGACCAGTTAGCCGAAGGAGTGCGGGATGGACCCGTACTTAGGAAGAAGGAGGCTAACCCATTCGTGCGTGAGGGAACTGTAAGGGTGGGGGACGCAGACCCCATCCCGGTAATGATGCTGAGAGATACTGGGGCGGAATTTACCCTGGTGAGCAGAACCCTTTTCCCTGAGTGTCACGAGAATACCTGTGTAGGAGAGGCAAGTGTGAACACTGTGGGAGGCCCAGTGCAGATGCCCCTACACCGGGTAACCCTGAGTTCGGATTATGGATGCCAAACCCTAGTAGTGGGGGTCTGTGCGACGATGCCCGAGATGGAGGCACAGGTCATTTTGGGAAATGACGCATGTGGAGGACGTGTCCTCCCGAACCTCGTGAAGGACGAGGAGTGCTTGGAGCACTTCGAGAAGAAAGGCGGAGTGTTCGACGCCTGCGGGGACGAGAAAGGAATCGCCATGGAGGCGTTCCCTGTCTGTGCTGTAATTCCGAGGCAGTGCGACGGACGAGGAGAGCGTGGATCTGATAAGGCCGACGAGGAGACGTCCGCCGGCCTGGGAATTGATCACCTCGTTATGGAACCCGGAGAGCGAGTGGAGGGCGAAGGCAGCCCAGAAGGTGAGGTACAGGTGACCCTCACCGGTTCTCCTGGGGTGGACCGCACTCGTCTCGAGGAGGTGCAACAGGCAGAATTCCCAAATTGATTTGTAGAGGCAAAGAAGGACGTGTTGGTCCCGAGAAAGCTACTCACTTTACCAGGCAAGAAGGCATGTTAATAAGACAGTGTAAACCTGTAAGGATGGAGGTCGGAAAAGCCTCTCCAGGTACGAGAGACCAAGTAGCGTTGCCAGCCAAGTGCAGAGCGGCAGTGTTGAGTCCGTTGCACGCTGTTGACTCTGCGGGTCACCTAGGGGTGACCACGATGCGACGTTCAACGTCGAGAGAAGTGGCTGGGCAACTACAACATCTTTTCTCTTGGGTGAGGAGGCCCAGGGAAAATCAGGCTGACAGTGGAAATATATTCCGGTCTGAACGTGTCAGACGAACAATGACGAGTTGGGGAGTGATGCAGATTCGGTCGTCGCCCTACCGATCGCAGTCGAAGGGGGCGGTCGGAAGACTCCACTCCACCTCGGAGACAGCTCTGAGAATGTTCTGCGTAGAGCAGGAAGATGAGTGGGAAGAGACAGCGGACCCTGTTTTGTTGGCCATTCGCAAAGCAGTGGCAGAACCGTTAAACTTCTCACAGTTCCAGCTGGTGAACGGACGCGAGGTGTGGAGCCCTCGGTCCGCAATAGGTAAGCAGTGGACGCCCAGGATGACCTTGAAGATGGTCTGCAGACACATGAGGAGTGTCACACATTGGCGGCTGCAATACTGGCTGGAAGCAAAGATTTTCAGTGGAAAGGACAACGTAGTCGCAGATGCGTTGTCCCGCATGCACTAACCAGACATGACTCTTATTTTAAGGGGAGGGGTATGTGACGGTGTTCCCCCCTTCTAATTCTCCCACGCCTGCTGTAAGAGTCATGTCCACTATTCCCGAGCGTTCTCTACGTTGCAGGCATCAGTTGAACATATGTGGGAGAGAACAGTATTCTCGTTGAGCCGAGAAATTCCTGAAAGAAGAATATTTTGGCCTGTGGGATAGGCCCTTTAGGGAGCCAAAATGGCGCTGGCGAGTCTGTTCTCCCGCCAAAACTGTGTGACGTCAGTGTCGCCAGATTGGTCACCGTCAGCGACGTGGCACTGGGAGCCAATGAAAACCGACTTTGGAAAAAGTGACGTCACATAGGCAGGGGGAGTCCAGCCGTAGCGGCGCTTTCGCGCCATCAGTCTCACACGACGCGTCCGAGAGGCAGGACGTGCGACCGGTCATCCTGTTTGAGTGACGGATTACCGAGCTCCGGTGGATGTAAGCGTTTCCAGTTGTTAGCGCGCACTCTGTGAGGTCTTCCTGCAACCCAGATGTGGCTCAGATAAGGAATTGACAGAATATTGAGCAACAAGTGCTCAGGAACAGGTGCGTTGCAAGAAGTGGGCCAGGCATCGTCGCGTGTGACGTCCTTGGCGGTCCACCAGTATAAGAGACAGCTTAGTGGCCGGGCCAATCCACCGTGAGTGAATCGAGTTGACCACCTTGTCAACTTGGTTGAACGTGTGATCGACGATCCTGTCAAGTTTGACAGTAACCCCACCTTCCTGGAACCCTACGAGTCAACAGTTAGATGCAAGTACGTCGAGAAGTCTTCCCAAATACCTAGTGACATGCCTAGACGACGAGGGAATTGACACTGTAGTGAGCTTCAAGTGCTCTGAAGTCGGGTGCTGTGCGTGTGAGCTTAAGCAGTATGTTACGATATACCGTATCGTGTTATTTCGTCGCATAAAGGCACGGCGATTTAATAGTAATACATTCATTATTACAGGAAGAACAAGGTTAACGACCATGCCGGTCGTTAACGGTCAGCACGATGTGCCTCGTCCGGTGGCGGGAATTTGTTAGCCAATCAGAAGCACCGGGCGAGGTAATGAGGGCTCATCGGAGCAGGTGGAGAGACAGACATCTACTCCCCTCCAGTCAGACAACATGCTGTCGTCGCTTTTGGATGCGTGACCAACTGACCCATCTGTTAGTGTGCTCCACCGTCACGAAGGAAGAGGACCGACCCATCGTTAGTGTGCTCCACCGTCACGAAGGAAGAGGACCGACCCATCGTTAGTGTGCTCCACCGTCACGAAGGAAGAGGACCTCGTTGCGTGGTCCTAGTATCTCTCTCTCAATATATATATATAACCGTACTTATGTACAATGCCTCCATATATATAGACATGTTATATAGTGTATATAATGTACACTCTTGTGTTTGCGATATAGCTGAATATATCCATGATGAAGCTTTTAGATAAACTTATTTATTGTCCTTTGTCAGACCTCAGCACAAAGTGTGTCGCACCTGACAATAGGTCCGGCTGAGGCTGACACCTGATAAAGTCAATATACCCCGTTATATTACTAAGGAAAACACTCGGAACAAACTTATTTTAAATGTGTTGGGTGGTCGACAGTTCGATCCCAACACATATGGGGCCTGTCCGGGAGAGTTTTGAGCAAGACACACTGTGTACACTTGTAGCACCCATTGCTAGTTGTCTAGATATCCAGCCAGTTAAAGTTTTCGTCATGGATCGTGTCCAAGAATTTATAACAAAAGAGGACCCATTGATTTTGGAGAGCTGTACGAAAGAACAGCTGAAGCAAATCGCCGAACACTATGAGATAGAACTAGTGTCGACTAAAGTGGTCTATATGAGACAAGAACTTGGAAATAAAGTAAGGTCTCGACGCGAAGACGTAGGAGCGGTAGGATTAGATGTGCGTGCAAAGGAAAGTGGGGATCCAGATAATGAAGTATCTTCTAATACGTCTCATAGGAGTGGAAGTTTAGAATATGAATTGGAACGTTTGAAACTGGAAGCTCAAATTAAGAGGGAAGAGAGACAGTTTGAATTGGAGAAACTGAGATTGGAGCAAGAAAAAATGCGATTTGAAAGTGAACAAGAAAAATTGCGACTTGAGAGCGAGAAAGTGCGACTTGAGAGCGAGAAAGTGCGACTTGAGAGCGAGCAAAAAACGCGTGTAGAATTAGAAAAGGAAAAAACGAAGCAAATGGAAATCGAAGCAAATAAATTTGTGGCTGCTCAGAGGCGAGGGCGAGAGGGACCCTCGGAGAGCATACCTATGCCTGCAGCCTATGATCACAAGGCACGTGAAAAGGAGGTTCCACAATTTTGTCCAGAAGAGTCGGAGTCTTTTTTTGAGCATTTTGAAAAAGTTGCTACACTAAAGCAGTGGCCAGAGGAGGATTGGGCCCAATTGGTGCAAATAAGATTGACTGGGGCGGCGAGAGAGGCCTATACACAGCTCTCTCTAGAAGATTGTAAAAATTACTGGACGGTGAAAAACAGCGTATTAAGATCATTTCTACTGACACCTGAAGCTTACCGGAAGCGGTTCAGAGAAATGGTAAAAACACAGAGGAGCACATATGCTGAAACAGCCAGAGATTTGGAACGTAGATTCCAAAGATGGATGGGTTCCGAAAAGGTAGAATCTTTCGAAGACTTGAAACAATTGATGTTAATGGAAAAATTCTTGGAGATGGTGACTCCAGACACCAGGTTTAAGGTTCAAGAAGCAGGAATAAAAACACTCTTAGAAGCAGCGGACAAAGCAGATGTAATTACGGAAGCTTACAGAAGTCTCCAAGAACATAAAGAAAAAGGTCACACAAAGTTGCAGGGTAGTAAAAGACAGTATACGTGGAACAGTGGAGATGGTCGTGGATATACTGGCAAATCGATAGCCAGACAAAGTCAGGGGTATGTGGAATTTTCTCCGTCGGGAGGTGACGCATTCGAGGGTCAAGGAGGAAGTACAACATCATCTAGAAATCGAGGTACAGGACAATGGAGACGTGGCGATTCCTATTATAACGGACAACGTGGTTCGAGAGGACGAGGTTTCCCGTCTCAGGTAATATGCTACACATGCAACAAGCCTGGACACTTAAGTAGAGAGTGTAGGCAAGGCAGGAGAGTGGTGTCCCTCACAGTAAGTAAATACAGTCGTCCTTATAAAAGTTTACAGGAGGAATTGCCCCAGGTGATGACGTTCGTTACGAAAGGATATAACCCTTTCATTAGCAAAGGCATGGTGAGTATTGGGGGTCAGCCTGACCAACCAGTCAAAATATTACGTGACACAGGAGCGAATCAGAGCTTAATACTGAAAAGCCTGATTCCTGAGTACACATCTTGTATAAACGGACAAATAATTAGGTACGGGGTATAATTCAGAGATGGACATACCTGTGTGTACAGTAAAGCTAACCTCTGATTACTTTACAGATGAAGTGATGTTAGGAGTGTGCTCGGACATACCCATTCCTGGAGTACATGTCATCTTGGGTAACGATTTGTGTGGTTCAAGTGTATTGCCAG
>WNGS01101923.1:0-14862 GCA_020271785.1 Procambarus virginalis
AAGCACCTCCAAAGGATACCTGATCAACCAGGCTGTGACTCATACGTCAGGCTGCGAGCAGCCGCGTCCAACAGCCTGGTTGATCAGTCCAGCAACCAGGAGGCCTGGTCGATGACCGGGCCGCGGGGACAATAAGCCCCGGAAGCACCTCAAGGTATCCTCAAGGTACTGTGAAAATTTAGGTATTAGTTAGGTTAAGATAAGGTTTTTAGGTTCTGTTGGCGATTATTTGTATTTGTAGTATATGGGTGAAGCATTTACAGCATTTTAGTTCGAACAAAATTTATTGTTGATGAGGACGGACTGCATATATTACTGCCGCTCACTGGGAGAGATCAGTTACAGCCCCGTTCCTGTGCCAGGTGAGTACGACAGGCTCACCATAGCCCACAACCCCTCCTCGACTCAAGTCCATTACATCCAGCTGTCGACCCCACAGACGCATTCATTAATTTTTACATGCTGTTCATTCAAAACGGGAATCTTCTCAAATATACATTAACATTATAGTATATTAGCATATTGTGTATATATAGGTTTAGGTTAGGTGTTTAGGTTCTGTTGGCGATTATTTGTATTTGTACAACGTGGGTGAAGCATTTACAGCGTTGTGGTTCGAACAAAATTCGTCAGTGAAACACTTGTTCCAACCCATCCTCGACTCAAGTCCATTACATTCAGCGGTCGACCCCACAGACGCATTCATAAATTTTAACCTGCTGTTCATTCAAAACGGGAATTTTCTCAAGTATAAATTAATATTATAATATATTAGCATATTGTGTATATATAGGCATAGGATAGGTTAGGTCAGGTGTTTAGGTTCTGTTGGCGATTATTTGTATTTGTAGTACGTGGGTGAAGCATTTATAGCGTTGTGGTTCGAACAAAATTCGTCAGTGAAGCACTTGTTCCGGATATGTTCGAACGCCAGCAGTTGTGAGTCGTGTGTAAACCGCTTTTCATTCATAAACAGGGGGTTTGGCGGGTGCATGGAATCACTTTGGGATCTTCGTTTGGAGGACGGGCTGCTTGTTCTGGAAAGTGTTCGAACGTCAGCAGTTGTGAGTCGTGTGTAAACCGTTTTTCATTCATAAACAGGGGGTTTGGCCGGTGCATGAAATCACTTTGGGGTCTTTGTTTGGAGGACGGGCTGTAGCCCGTGCTGTTTGGAATTTTTTGTTTTGAGTAGCTGAATGTAAAACAACTTGGGAGAGATGCAGTTTCAAGCGAGCAGGCAAGCCTTACAGAGTGTGAGGAGCATTATTTCATCGGTACTGAGGGCCATTGTGAGTATACCAGTTGAACTGCTAAGTCTTTAGCTCTCGCTTATGGTGCATGTCAACAGGTACCATGCTTTACAAGATTATGTTGCAGTTCCGAGGACCCAGACCATTACCTGGACGGAGATATTTCATACTCTTGGTAGCATCACTGGTGTTGCTCCGATTGACATAAAAGAAAATGACAATCGAGCCCTGCCCCTATTCTCTAGTGATAATGCTCTTCAGAGGCACTCTCTTCCACCTCCACGATACTTGGTAGTGACGGCGTTTTTGGTCGGTGTATAAGCATCTTGATTACCCACCAACCTATAGTCGACATCATCGAGAGCATCAGCACACAAAACTGCACTAACTGGGGTTGCTGGAAAAATAACTGTGAATGAAGCTAGCGATCAACAGTGAAACTCACCTTCAACTCTGCTGATGAAGACAACTGATTCAGATACATTGGTATATTCACCCCACTAAGGCATGTAATGAGGGAGAGAGGTTCATCCACTTCGACAAGGCTGCAAATATTACCAGTACACCTGGTAGTGTACACTGCCTGCAGGGAAGTGTAGCGTCTGCTCCCTCGACCATCACTACGGGGGACTGAAATGTACTCCACAAACGATGTATATCTCTGCTGGAACACATCATCATTTCCCCTGACTGTCTGATCAGACAGGAAGACCTTGGTCCTAGGGAAACCTCGACAATCCGTTGAGGTTTCATATTCCCGGTAATGGAAACCCTAATGTTTAAACCAAAGAGTCCAGAAGCAGGAAGAGACCAAAGAGTCCAGAAGCAGGAAGAGACCAAAGAGTCCAGAAGCAGGAAGAGACCAAAGTGTCCAGAAGCAGCAAGAGACCAAAGAGTCCAGAAGCAGGAAGAGACCAAAGAGTCCAGAAGCAGCAAGAGACCAAAGAGTCCAGAAGCAGGAAGAGACCAAAGAGTCCAGAAGCAGGAGGAGACCAAAGAGTCCAGAAGCAGGAGGAGACCAAAGAGTCCAGAAGCAGGAAGAGACCAAAGAGTCCAGAAGCAGCAAGAGACCAAAGAGTCCAGAAGCAGGAAGAGATCAATAAAATGTCTGTTGCCCGCCAGGCTTCAACTACCAGTCCTCCAGCGACGTCTCACAACCAATCAAGTCTTACAAGGCAGTGGCGCCACTGTCCAACAGCCTAATTCTCGGGGAAGCCACATCCAGGGTCCGCCTCCACCACCAACCCTGCCACAACCTTCACCAGTCAGGGCTTGTGAATGATTACAGTACGACTACTGAACTATTTCACCTAACGGGAAGGATTGCAGGATCAAACCACAGCAGGACTGCAAAGACCATCAACAGCATACTGTCTGCAAATGGACTGTCAACCGTCATTGTACTAGGTGACTTGCTTCCTGCAACATTGGCTCCAGCCCTGATGATCCTGCAACATGGACAACACCACCTTTACTGCAAGGAGAACTGCTTCAGCTGTCGTGTGGTACGGTTGTTCCGTCCGGCCACTGCAGTTGTTCTCGACCCGGCGAAGAGTGAGGACCTGGGTGTCGCTGCTGACGTGGCTTGTGTCCCGTGTTTTTTGCTGAGAGGCCCTTGGGGCCGTGACGGTCTGCAATGATGGGGGGGGGGGGTGCCTGTGCCCCCTGTTACCAGGCAGGCATCCATTGGCCTGGAGTTCTCTGGGATTGCTTCCTACCACGCTGTGGAGGTGGTAATGATTGATATGCTACATGTCCCAGTGGAGTCTGTATGTGGTGTGCAGCTGCTTGCCGAACAGTGGGCGATTGTCAAGTTCAGCTTCCCGGCGATTTTTCAAGGTCTCGTCACGCGCTATGATGGGTGCTCATTCGATCTTCCTGGAGATGGTGGGTCGGTGACCCTCTCGGATCGTTGTGGAGCCACGACGTATGTGGCAGTGCACGGAATGCCTTTTGAGTTCCATGAGGATCTCCTACGTCGGTACTTTGCCCAGTTTGGGCGGGTCCTACATGTGGCGATGAATGCCGTCCCTACCGGGAGATGGAAGGGGTTCCCGTGTGGGACCAACACTCTCGCCATGCGCGCGCCTCCGGAATCCTGTACCGTCCTCCATCATGCTGTCGGGGTTCCCGATTCGTGTTTTTCACGCAGGACAACCTCGGACTTGTATCAGGTGTGGCCAACCAGGTCACCTGGCTGCGGGGTGTGAGGAGTGCCGGGTCACCCCTGTTAACCTCTTCCAGGAGGAGGCTTTTCCCCCACTGTCGGCCCTGGACCTGTCTCCACGTGCTGAACCGTGTGTTGATTCCCTGCTGGTTTCTGCCCCGGTGTTAGGTGGTGGAGTCGATGTTGACGTGGGGTTTGGGGCAGCTATCTCGAAACGCCATGCAACCACTGAAGAGACAACTAACACAACACCTATACCCCCTATCAGACTATTTTACAGGAACTTCTTTTCCACAGCTCATAAAACGGAAGAAAGGGTCCTGAAAGATATTGTTAATAGAAACGTTATCCCTACAGACAAAAATCAGAAGATACAACTGACGATTTACTATAAAACCAAAAAAACGGCCAGCCTACTCCTGAGAAACTCTCCAGACACAAAGCAGAACGCTTTAAAAGAGACCAACGTCGTCTATGCCTTCAAATGCCCACTTGGGGACTGTAAGCCTCAAAGAACTCAGTATATAGGCAAGACAACAACATCTCTTTCCAGGCGATTAACGATGCATAAGCAACAGGGCTCCATTAAGGAACATATAATCTCTTCCCACAACCAGACCATCACCAGAGAAATCTTAGCAAACAACACAGAAATCATCGATGGATACAGTGATAGCAGGCGGCTTGACAACTGCGAGGCACTACACATCAAGAAGTCAACACCAGCAATCAACAGCCAATTAATGCACAACTATATTCTACCCACTTCAAGACTCCGCTACAATATTGAAGCATCCAGAAATATGNCCTCAATGCCAACAGTGACTGCCCAGACAGGTACAAGAGGAGTGTCGTTAACGCTTATGTCGACTGTGCTCTCAGCCACAGCTCAGGATGGAAGCAAGTCGATGAAGAACTCTGTAGGGTAAGGCAGGTCCTAGTCAACAACGGCTTCTCCAATGGTTTCGTTGAAGACATCATAAGAAGGAAGGTGAAACGCCATGCAACCTCTGAAGAGACAACTAACACAACACCTGTACCCCCTATTAGACTATTTTACAGGAACTTCTTCTCCACAGCTCATGAAATGGAGGAAAGGGTCCTGAAAGATATTGTTAATAGAAACGTTATCCCTACAGACAAAAATCAGAAGATACAGTTGACGATTTACTATAAAACCAAAAAAAACGGCCAACCTACTCATGAGAAACTCTCCAGACACAAAGCAGAACGCTTTTAAAAAGACTAATGTCGTCTGTGCCTTCAAATGCCCACTTGGGGACTGTAAGCCTCAAAGAACTCAGTATATAGGCAAGACAACAACATCTCTTCTAGGCGATTAACGATGCATAAGCAACAGGGCTCCATTAAGGAACAATAATCTCTTCCCACAACCACCATCACCAGAGAAGTCTTAACAAAAAACACAGAAATCATCGATAGATACAGCGATAGCAGGCGGCTTGATATCTGCGAGGCACTACACATTAAGAAGTCAACACCAGCAATCAACAGCCAATTAATGCACAACTATATCTACCCACTTCAAGACTCCACCAATATAGAAGCATCAAGAAATATGGGCCAATAGGCCCTCTGCAGTTACTTCCATTCTGCCCTTTAATTACCCAATTAATACCCATTGTTTCGTGTTCTGTCTTGTGTTGAAAGTTTTGTTTACCTCATCCAAAACTGTTGTAACATATCACCTCACCCAAAATGCGGGTATAAAATGAAAGCTGTTTAAATCATAGCATTGTAGAACTCTGTTTAGTATTTGCAGGTTATAGTTGTGTGTGTGTAAACTAAAGTCTTTGAAAATGTAATAAGTTATTACGAAACGTGTACAAGTGTCGCATCAGACTAGAAATAAAAATGAATTTTGGAGAATTGATTTTTCAATTACCATCAACAGTGAAAAGAAACATAAGAAATATTGAGAAAATTCGTGTTAGAATTATTAATCTTACTTTTTCAGTCATTTTAATAATATATGTCTTCAGGAAAGACTGCTACCATATATATATATATATATATATATATATATATATATATATATATATATATATATATAAATTGACGCTTGATATATATATAATTGGCCGCCACTCACTTGGCGGCTTGGGTGTCCTCACAGCCTCCCAAATTGCTCTACCAGCCTTCCTTTCCTCCTCCCACGCATCGCACGACCTCGTCAGAGATATCTTACCTGCAACCCTGAGAGATTCAGCAGGAATACACGATCCTGCTTTCACTGAATGTTCAAATCAGTGGGATGTTCACGCAGCCCCAGCAACCATTATAGAGCCAACAAAACAACACAAACAGTCCGGCTGGGACCACCCTCTAGTGGAAAAAGTAGCTGATGCCATGCTCAGCGCCGCAACATCAGACAAGGAGAAAGCCCGCCTCAGAGCAGTGCATGCCCCCCATGCAGGAGACTTCCTCCTGGCAGTACCCATGTCAGCAATGGGCACGCGCCTAGATCCAGAATCCCTTCGTGTAGCAGTGGCCCTCCGCCTTGGTGCCCCAATTCACACTGAATACAAGTGTGTTTGCAACAGGGTGGAAGCAGACCAATACGGACTGCATGGGTTGCATTGCGGAAGCACAAATGGCTGGCATGCAAGACACAACGAGGTCAATGACATCATCAAGAGAAGCCTCGTCTCAGCTAAGTGCCCAGCGGAGAGAGAACCTCGCATCCTAGGGGTCCAAAACCCGGATTTCCCCGCACTTCGCCCTGATGGCATCACCATATACTCATGGAAGGAGGGTAGACAGTTGGTGTGGGACTTCACATGTGTATCCACCCTGGCTGACACCTATGTACACTTCGGAGCTGATCAAGCAGGTGGGCGGCCAACCACAGGGAAACAGCAAAATCTCTCAAATACAGGCGACTGGCAGGTCAATACCTCTTTGTTCCCATAGCGTCTGAGACGCATGGCCCCTGGGGCAAGAGTGCCTTGGGATTTCTCAAGGAATTGGGTTCCAAGCTCATTGACGCCACCAGAGACCCAAGGGCTTTCAGTTTTTGTTTCAGCGCCTCAGTGTGGCGATCCAGAGGGGAAGTGCTTGCTGCATCCTCGGTTCCTGTCCGGAAGCGGAGGAGCTTCAAGAGATCCATAACCTTAGGCATTTGTCTTGTATGTTTTGTAACCTTTAAATACACAATAAAGCAAGAAAAAAAAGGAAGAAGGGGTGGTAGGAGAAAAGCACACAGAAACTGTATTGGAGGGGACCTACATTCCCTCCAATGCGTTATGTGTGATTTCCTCCGAGGCTATGGGTCCCCCTTCCTCCAGCCAGAGGTGGTACTCCCTTCCATATTGAAAAAAAAAAATATATATATATATACGTATATATATATATAATATATATATATATATATATATATATATATATATATATATATATATATATAATTGTGACAGTAACGAGTTGGAAATGGTGGTCGGCAGTCTTCCAACTAGCAGGTGTCAGTGCTGGGCCACATATAATATATAAAAAGAAAAGAAAAAAAAAAGAGAAAAAAAAGAATGACTGCGTGATTGGTAATCTGTGGTAAGGTCGGAAATACGAAAGACAATAATAAAAAATGGATTTTAATAACAATAAAAAAACACAATTGAAACAAATGCAAAATCTTGGCTTAATGGTAACAAATGTCAAGGAAAAAAAAATACATAACATGAAAATAGATTACGTTAATGGGGAGGAGAATTGACATACAAAAGTAAATAAAATATGAATGCTGGAATATATGCACTAACTATAAACCTCTATTTGACCACACAAGGTGAGTCACTTAGGAGTTCATAGCTTGCGAGCACACGATATTCTGGCTGGCAGAAACGCAAGGGACTCCAACAAAACTGGCGAGGTCTTGTGATTGGCGAGGAGCCAGAGTGGAGTGTTGGTTGGCGGCCAATGAGGAAGCTGGATGGCCGCAAGTTGCTAGTTAGGCAGTTGAAGGGTTCGGCGCGTCGACCAGGTGCAGCAGGTGCTGGAGTGGGGGGAGGAGGGAGTTGCTGGTACGTGTGGCTATCTTATAATACGTTTAGCCACTACAAAACGTATCTTGTATATTGATGAGGACAGGAGTGAGTCGTAGAAATAGCAGGCTAAATCTCTGATAAGAGATTATCGTCAAAATATATATATATATTCAGTGACATCGTAGAAACAACAATTTTAACAGGAACTTTCAAAGGTGAAGATGTCCTCATTCCTCGCAATACTATGATTCCAACAGAAATGCTATTTCAATTTAAGAGATTGTAATTACCAATTCGATTGGCGTTTACAATCACCATCAACAATGCTCTGGGCCAATCTTTAGAATTGTGCAGTTTATATCTAGACACGGTTTGCTTCTCACTTGGGCAATTATATGTTGCGTGGTCTAGAGTCGGCAAACCAGACAATCTCTCTATCTCCACAGACAATGGAACATCAAAAATATTGTATACCCACAAGCATTGTGAAATTAAACATATTTGAAACGTTTGCGTCGAGAAACGACTCGCTCCCCTCGTTTGCGTCGTTCAAATGATTTTCTACTGTCATTCCATGTGTAATACGTAGGCACTTAAGAATACAGGAGTATTTTCGCAAATGCATCATTTTGACTTAACGTCAAGAAAGCGGTTAACGTTGTATCCGGTGGATTCATAGCTGTTTGTTGCACATTTGCAGCTGTTAAATAAACGTGTTGTCCATATCCTAGTTTAAAAAAAAAAACTACTAACGAAATATTTCAATTCAAAAGCAGATCAATCGACACAGCTCAATTTCACCACCAATTTCACTGAAAAATACGAAGAAAAGGTTAAAAACACGAAATGAAAGACAATGAAAACAAAAACAAATAAACTATACCTACAAAATGAACGGTATGGGAAACAACACAGCTCAATTCCAATGCAATGTCACACAAAAAAACTTAATGTAAATGAAAAGAAATCAAAATCTATGAAAATTCAATTTAACATTGCAATCAGAAACATTGAAACGAAATCTTAACATACTTTGTATAGCGTGTGTTGCTCTTACATGCAACAGATGGCACTGTTTAAAAAAAAGCATGTTTTTACCTGTCACACGTGTGGCATCTAAATAGTAGGTATATAAAAACACGCACTTATTCGAATGGAACGTTGTATCAAAATTTCAAACCAATCGGTGAAGAACTTTCGGAGATTAGCGATTTTGAACAAACGAACATTATCATTTTTATTTATATAGATATAAAATATACATATATTTACACACTTCTTTAACATTTTTTTATAGAATTGTCTCTGAATTCGTCTATCTTTTCGCACGCCATCACATAGTGACGGAAGATGTGGTAATAATTTTGACAGTTTACATTTGGTCAGGTCTACCTCAGTAGGTAATGAACATTCCCAGAGATACTTAGTCGGGTCTAAGCCGAGCAGTAGTAGCATCCAGGAGTCTGCTCGCCTAACCCAGTCCATTTAACTAATATTACACTGATGATTTTCTTTCAGACATCTCTGTTGTTCATTTGAATATGTTGTTTCCATATATTGCCCCTTCTCTCCCACAGTGTCAATTACTTTTAGAATCTTGTATACCGTTATCATGTACTGTATGTTCACTCTGCCCATCTTGTTCCCTCGGGTTGTAAAGGCAGAGTCTCGTGTAGGTTCTGCATAATAATTCAAAACCTCAACTGTTCAAGTTCCTTAAGACTGTCCGGACGTTCATGATTGTGGGTGTGAGGCACACCCACACTCATAGAACATCTCCAACACCCACACTCATGGAACATCTCCAACACCCACACTCATAGAACATCTCCAACACCCACACTCATGGAACATCTCCAACACCCACACTCATGGAACATCTCCAACACCCACACTCATGGAACATCTCCAACACCCACACTCATGGAACATCTCCAACACCCACACTCATAGAACATCTCCAACACCCACACTCATAGAACATCTCCAACACCCACACTCATGGAACATCTCCAACACCCACACTCATGGAACATCTCCTACACCCACACTCATAGAACATCTCCTACACCCACACTCATAGAACATCTCCTACACCCACACTCATAGAACATCTCCAACACCCACACTCATGGAACATCTCCAGCGTTTTGATTTGCATGCAATATATCACCTAAATCAAGACTTTAAAGATTCTTTGGTGTTCTCTTGTGTAAATTACAGTAGTCACTATATAGGGAACATTACGGCTCAAGTACCAGACCGCAGGTCAGGCAGACACAATGTTGCGTATATTTAGTACATGACTATGTTGTAGGGAATTTTGCCCCACTGGAGTTTGAGTGCTGTTAAATTACTAGCAGAAATCTACTTTAAAATTATTAATTGAAGTGTACTATATGATGCAAATGTAGTGTATTATATTGATTAGTCTTGCTGGGGGTTATCCTTCCACAAGTTGGGGGATTATAGGTACGTATCCAATATCACCAATGGTGGTTAACAAGAGTGCAGTATTTGTGTTAGTTCTACGGTTAAATAGGTTAATAATTTATCAAGTGTTTAGCCCTAGAGTCGAAATCGCCTGATAATAGGCAGTGGTTTCCTTCAGTCACAGACGATGAATCTCAGTTAGTGGTCTTAATGGCAACTTGGTATACCTCATGGTGCAAAAGGGCGACTCGATGTTAATTCTTCTTCTGAACGGCACCTGCCAAATAATGTATCAGTTACCACTACACAAGTATATATGCATGGAAAATTAATTTATTTTAAGAAATGAGCTTACCCGATCCGGGTGCCAGCCATGTATCCTAACCGGACTACAAAAATTATCTATACTACTGGCCAGAATTACTGATATTTCTTACTGATAGACCTGAAACGATACTTCCCAAGTAGCGAAATCCTGGACTGGGTGGACTTCTATGACTCCTGAGGCACGAATCACGAGAAATATCTGGAGTGTGCATGTGCGAATACTTAAGTAAGGCTAGTACATGTTGACGCATCATCTGCCATGTGCACAATCTGGCGTGTCCTGATTCTGTCCTCTGCCACTGGAGAGTATGGACGTCGGGCACTGGCTGCCAGTAGCTGTTTGTCGCTGCTTTGTGGTGGTTGCTCGTTGGTGTGGGGCGCCTGCTGAACAGGCCGGAGGTTAGCAATATGGCGGCGGCTGGTGGTGGCCGCATTCGCCGTGTAAATGCTGTTTGTCTGGAGTTCTCTGCAGCGGTGGATTGGGAGCTTGCGGCGGCTGCGCTTCTGGATGCCCTTGAAGTGGATGTTAAGGATCTTCTCGGTCTCGAGAAATTTTCTCCCACTCGTGTGGCGGTGACGTTTGCCACGTCACCTGGACTCGAGCAGTTTGTGGGGCGTTGGAACGAGCAGACGGCTCTCCTTCCTAATTCGGCTGTTTCAGTGACTGTCTCTGATCCATGGGGCCCACTGACCTTTGTGAGCATGCACAGGATACCTGCTAGGTTTCCTGACGCGGAGCTTTCCTTTATGTTTGCGAGGTATGGTTCGGTAATGCATCATCGATACAACATTTTGAGTGCCGGCCAGCTGTGGGGTCTCCGTCTGGGTACTCGCGCGCTGCATATGTGTCTCACAGAGTCCATCCCTTCCAAGTTTATGTGCAGTGGTCTTCCACTCCGTGTTTTCTGTCCAGGGCAAGCCCACACGTGCTTCCGCTGCGGGGAGGAGGGCCATGACGTCGCCCGGTGTGAGGTTCCTCGCATGGAGACTACTTCTGTGTTCTGTGAGGGGGAATTTTCCCTCCCTGCATGAGCATGGTACCTCCCTGGCCGGTTCTCGGCATGGAGGTATGGCTGGTGGTGTACCTGCGGCGGTTGTGCCTGGTATTCCGTCTGTGCCTGTGGTGTCTTCTGTACCGGCTGCGGTGAAGGACGTGGCTGCCCCCTGCTTCGCGTCTTCTACTTCCGGTGGAGGTGCATCCCGTTCCTGGTGATTCGGTGGTGGATGGGTGGTGGTGGGAGTGTCGTATCGGTGACTCCTGCTGAAGGGGGTGCGTTTTCTGAGGGTGATGGAGGCGTCGTCGATGGTGCCAGCGTTCCTGTTACCTGCATTGTGCTTCCACGTTCTGCTACTCTTGGGGGAGCACGCCATGAGGGGGCGTTGTCCTCCCCTGCTCCTCACCGGAAGCGCATTGCGGGGGGACGCTCATGCAGTGGAAAGCCCCCCTGGCAAATGGGTTGAGGCTTTGCGAAGTTGTGCCTTGGGTGGTGGCCTCCTCCTCCTCCTAATTCTCCTGTGTCTGATGTGGATTCTGGAGGTGATGCAGTGCCGGATGGCGGCAAGATTTTCTCGTCGGTGGTGGACGTCGGTCGTACCTAGTCAGTGGCGGCGGGGTCTTGCCGTGCTTCGCTGGGTGATGCCGGCACTGTCCGCTTCCTGAAGGGTCCGAGGCCTGGCGTTCTGATGGATTCCCCAGCGACAGGTTGAGCGTCGGGTTGCTAACGCCGCCTTTGCAGTGGCTGGCAATGTGCCCCCTGGTGAGCCTGGGGGGAATGGGGGTCATTGATGGGTTTGATGGCGCCTGCTATTGTTTGTGCACCTTTGAATGTTCGTGGTCTGAATGCTCTGGCTGTCCAGTTGGGCCTTGTTGATTTTCTTAGGGAGCAGCATGTGGATGGTGCTCTGATCCAGGAGCACAATGTTCGGGATGTGTCTGTTTTGCAGGGGTTGTGTGCTGAGTATCATGTTGTGTTGAACCCTCCGAGGACGTCCTTTGGGGGAACGCTCATGTTGTTTTCGCAGAGGGCGTCTATTTCCGTGCTTCACACGGAAATGGATGAAGAGGGGCGGGTCTTGTTTGTTCGGGGGGAATATTTGGGGATTGTGATTCCATTCTTGACGGTGTACGCCCCTTCTGGGGTGGCGCATCGTCAGCACCGGGAGCTGTTTTTTCAGGAGGGGCTTCTGCCATACCTGCGGCATGATACGAGGGATTTGATCTCTGGGGTAATTTAAAAATTCTGTTACGAGTGTGCGGGATTGCTCTAGTACTCACCCACGTAATGTTTCGGCCGCATTTAATTGAGGTTTAGCATGTGTGCGGGTTTCGTGATGCGGCCGTTTTGTGTGACGGCTCGTTGGAGTATACCTTCACTGCAAGTGGGGCGCGTTCTAGGTTAGATCGGTTCTTTGTTTCTGGTGGAGAGTGTTTGGTTTTTTACTTTCGCTCGGTCCTGGTGGCCCTTCTCGGATCATTGTTTAGTGATGGTCCGGGTTGGTGTCCGGAGTCAGGTGCGGCTGGAGCCTGGGTGGTGGAAACTATATTGTCGGTTGTCCGCGAATTTGTGCGCAGTTTCGGGCCTGGTGGGTTGGAATCGTTGCCCGAAAGGCTGAATTCTCCTCACTGTTCATTTGGTGGGAGTGGTGTAAGGTGGAGTGTCAGAGGTTTTTTGGGGTTATTGCTAAGCGGGAGCAACAACTGCTTGCTAAGACTCCCGCTTTGGTCTGCTGCGGTTCCTTCAGGCACGTTTGTCTTGTTTATATGTGCGGTTGAATGCTGGGGTTGATTGCTTTGGAGCGATTTCTGAGTGTAAGGAGCGTATTTGTGATTTGCGTGCGGTGTTGGCTGACGGTGTTCAGGTACGTGCTCATGTGGCTGAGTGTGTGGATGGGGAGAGGCTCTCTCCCTTTCTTTTAGGGAGGGAGAAGGCTGCTCGGGATTCCGTTCTTCTCAAGGCCCTTTGGCAGCCTGATGGGTCTGTTCTTTCTAGAACGGAGGGTGTTCTCCTTACCGCGCAGCAGGAGTTGGAGGCGCTCTATGGGGAGGTGCGTAGGGACAGTGTGCTCGCGGGTTCCTTTTAGGACGGGTGCTCCCCCGGTTTGTCGGGGTTGGAGTTTGCCCGTTGGTGCAGGATGTTCCAAAGGAGGAGCTCCTGGAGGTGGTTCGGTCGTTTCGTTCAGGGAGAGTGCCGGGTGCAAATGGCCTGCCCATTGAGCTCTACCTTATCTTTTGGGATGTGTTGGGGGAGGTTATTTTGGAGGTGGTGCAGGCGTGTCTGCGGTTGGGTGCTCTGCCTGATTCCCTTTGTGACGGGATCATGCGGCTGCTCCCAAAGCCGGGCGATTTGCAATTTTTTCGAATTGGAGGCCTATTACGCTCTTGAATGTTGACTATAAAATTCGTTCTAAGGTTTTTGTGCGTAGCTGTCGCAGTGTCGTTGCGTCGGTGGTCTCTATGGAGCAGTTTTGTGGTGTTCCTAGCTCTGCCCTGATGCATTGCAATGCCTTATTTCGTGACGTGCTTCTCTATGCGTCTGAGTATCGGCTTTCGGCGGCTATGATCAGCTTGGACTGGTCGAACGCCTTCGATCGGGTGTCTTTGGAGTTTGTTTTTAGTGCTATGGAGCGGCTTGGGTTTCTGGCGGTGTTTGTAGGTTGGTCCGTTTGTTGTATGTCCGGAGTCGCAGTCGCGTTTGTGTGAAAGGATTTTTTAGTTCCTTTTTTCCTATTCGCTGTTCCGTTCGTCAGGGTGTCCCATGTCAATGCTTTTGTATGTGATTTTTCAGGAACCTCTCTTTTGGGCAGTGAAAGCGTGTTTCTTGATTGTGCCTCCTCGTCTGCCGTCCGGTCTTCGGCTACCCATTTGCGGGTATGCTGACGACACAGTTCTGTTCATAGCTTCAGTGGGTTCTGTCAGTGCTGTCCAGGACGTTCTCCTGCGGTTTGAGTCCGCCACAGGGGCCGTTCTTAATTGGGCGAAGTCGGGGTTGATGGGGATCGGTGCATGGGCCTCCCGCCTGGTGTGGGATGGGTCGTGGTTTTCGGTGGTCTCGTCAATTCGGGTTCTTGGGGTTACTTGGTTTGCCTCCTATGACCACTCCTTGGAGTGGAATTTGGGTGCAGTCTCTTGGTCGGTTGGGGTTGCGATTGGGCTCTTGTCGCATTGTCCATTGACGATTTATCAGCGGGGGCTGCTTGTTGCATGTAAGGTCTTGTCGCGTGTATGATTTGTGGCTCGGTGTTTCCCGTTGGATCGTCGGAAAGCTTGGGTTTGGAGAGTATGGTGTACAGATATGTGTGGTGTGGGCGTTATCAACCGGTGCGCCGTTCGACGTTGGTGTTAGGGTGAGGGAGGGAGGTGTTTGCAATTCCTGACATCTTCACGTTGGACAAAGCCCTCTTCTGGGTTTCGTTGCGTCAGGGGCTGGTTCTCGGCGGGGGTTGAATGCGCTGGGTGTTTTTTCTGCTCGCTTTGCTTCAGTTATTTGGTTGATTTAGAGGTTTGTTAGGAGGTGGCCATGTTTGCGCCGCCTGTTTATTCTTAGGCCTTGGGGATTCTTCGGAAGCTCTGCCGCCATCCTGGGTTTCTGTCATTGTCATGTAAGGCTGTGTATGGGGTGTTGTTGCCCCGGGTGCGGCCTCGAGTGGAGGACTTATTCCCGTGTTGGGATTGGTGTGGTATCTG
>WNGS01101931.1:0-14818 GCA_020271785.1 Procambarus virginalis
AAACAGCACGGAGCCGCCGGAGAACCCTTTACTGCAGTCAGATGTGGTATACATGTACACTTGCCCCACGAAGGATGTAAACTTCAATCTAAGTACATAGGTATGACGTCGACCAAGCTGACGAGGCACTGACCCGTCATCTTCAATCAGATGCCCCCAAAATCACATGAGACAAGCCCATGACATCACCCTAACAATGAAGTGTTGATAAAAATACTTGCATAATAGACACAACTCAGGATGTAAGAAGATTACAAATTTTTGAAGTCATTCGTATAAAAACGAAGAACCCGCCATAAATACCCAAATAAGAGAACTATTCCCTGTGGCCGCCATGTTAGGCTGCACCGTGAGAGTGAGAACATGACCAACCAGATGCCAGCGTTGACACACTGCTCACACCGCCACGCCCACTACACCTGTTTATTGATTTATATATATACAAGAAGGAACATTGGGGATTATAGAGAACATAGAAATTGAGTTGATTTTACATAATCTTCGCATGTGCTTTCACCCTTTTTTCCCGCTTTATTCCTCCCCCATTTGCGTCTCCCATTGATCCCCTATTCTTCCCCCCTTTACGTCGTGCTCCTCACCTATTATGTTCCTCACCCCCCTAATGCTATAATTACAATACAGTGCCAATATATATATTACGGGCAAATTATGCCTGTGCCACCTCTTGGGTGGCTTAATCTTCATATATATATATATATATATATATATATATATATATATATATATATATATATATATATATATATATATATATATATATATATATATATATATATATATATATAACTATTAATACTCTTACAAATAATAAACTTGAGGACTGGTAGCACAGTACACACCATTATATACAACATTCACAGAAAACGAAACAAAATATATTCCTTAATACGTAATATTTTCAAATTTATAAATTTAAATTAATAAATTAATCAAAATTGTATAAATAAAACTATAGTTAAATAAGACGTTAACAGTAATCATTCAATTTCCACTATATATTATAGTTCTAAATTGTCTTAGAAATGTAATATTTTGAACTAACAAAATATCAACCACGTTCTAGTAAATTACTTTAATATAATTCCAAAATTTAAAGGTCCCAGCAATACAGTCGGGTTCATTTTCGACGCAATCAAGAATTCTGGGTTCGAATCCTAATCAGGACAGAAATGGTTGGGCGCATTTTCTATCACTTAATGTACCTGTTCACCCAGGAGTTAAGTCATCTTGTTGTGGGGTCGTATCCTGGTCGGGATCAGTAATTGGTCCTTCCCATCATTCGACAATAATTTAAGGGGGGGGGGACCAAGATACAAGCCTAACGGTATGAATACACTCTGGCTGCCTGTTCCCCGACATAATGAATTAAGATTAAGGCAATTATATAATCAGTAAATATCTTCAGTAACACCTTTTTATGTAGATATTTGGTGTTGTACAAGTGACAACTTCTGGGAAGAAAATCAGCCGTATCCATGTTTCTGAAAATGAGTAAAATGGTTCTGCAAAAAAATAATGATAAGTTGCTTTCAACAGTTTACTATAGTTTATAGAATGTGTTGTTCATTGGTTGTGGTCTTATGGTTTATCAAATTGTTGAGGTCATGAAGACCATCACAACAGCTTACTCACTAACCACCAAGTTCTGACATACTCTATAACAGAGTCCAGGACTAACATTACTCTCAGTGTACATACACCAAGTGTGCTACACCTCTCACTGTAAACACACACACACAACACACACACACAAATGGCTACTACAGTTCAACCCGAGTAAATGTAAGGTAATGAAACTAGGCGGCGGAAACAGGAGGCCAGACATTTGATACCGAATGGGAGATGAAGTCGACGAAGCTGGAAAAAGTTCAGAGGTATGTCACTAGACTAGTCCCAGAACTAAGAGGCATGAGTTATGAGGAAAGGCTGCGTGAGATGCACCTCGCGACACTGGAAGACAGAGAGTAAGGGGAGACATGAGCACTACCTACAAAATTTTCAGAGGAATTGACAGGGTAGATTTACTGTTTAAGAACAGATAAACTGTTTAACACGGGTGGTACGCGAACAAGGGGACACAGGTGGAAACTGATTACCCAAATGAGCCACAAAGACATTAGATTTTTTCAGTGTCATAGTTAACAGATGGAATGCATTAGGCAGTGATGTGGTGGAGACTGACTCCATGCACAGTTATGGAATGTTTTGAAATGTGGCATCAGAGAAAGTAGACCACACGCAACTTACAAATTATGTGGAAAGTAATGCCAGAACTCTAATAAAGAAGGAGACCTGGAGGAGCTGGTTTAGATACATTATAATCGGGGATAACTTTATAACACTCAAATAACAGTCAGAATAAGGAGCACAGCTGCAGAAAGCCGATCAGCTATGAGAAGTTTGTGAGGAGATGTAGAATCTCCTCAGCTAGTTTTCCTAGTTTCTAGAATAGGCTAGTCGCTCTAGGGACTCTAGAAACTGAAGCTTTCAAATTTACATATACTTGTTGGGTGTCATATGAAAGCTTATGTTAAATGCTGTCAGTTAAAACTAATTAGAGCTCTGTGATTGCTCTGTAGAGAGAATTACAGCAAATTTTTCCTGTTCTGTGAAAGAGAGAGATTTCAGTGTGAAGGGGTGAGAGGTAGTATAACACAAAAACCGTTACGGGTGGGGGGGACAGTGGGGGAACGTTGCCTTCCCCCCCCCCCCACCAAGGTAGACGTTGTGTTAGGCCTCACCCTCCCTGTGACGTCACGCCACGCCACAGGCGAGGGGCACTTGTGATTGGTCTAGGCACCCCTGCTCCTATGCCGAGTTTCGGCGCGAAGAGCTGTTATTGGAAGCGGCATGAGGAACAGTGCCGGCTTCCTGCTGATTGGTCAAGACAAGGTAGGGGGAGAAATATGGGGATGTGAGTCTCTCTACCCCGCCAAGGGTCAGTTTGAATTGGGCAGCAAGTGTGAAGAGTGTCCAGGTGGGGGTGGCGGGCCTGCCACCCCACCACCGTTATCGCTCCTGTCGTTCAGTTTATTCATATTGCATGGCACTCCAGCCACCCTGGGTGTGTCGAAGCCCAAATTTGCGAGAAACTGGGACTTGGACTTTGAATTCCGCCCGACGTCGTCCATGGGGAGGTGACGCCGGCCAGTGTCACTCCTGTCACCCCAGTGTAAGAGCGAGTCATGCTCTAGTGTGTGGGGGGTAGTGGTGATTTCCCCCAGCCACATGTGTGTATGCCACGCGGCCACCCAGGCCGCCCTCTGGCCGCCCGCGGCCACCCGCCGCCGCGCGGCCACCCGCCGCCCGCGGCCACCCGCCGCCCGCGGCCACCCGCCGCCCGCGGCCACCCGCCGCCCGCGGCCACCCGCCGCCCGCGGCCACCCGCCGCCCGCGGCCACCCGCCGCGCGGCCACCCGCCGCCCGCGGCCACCCGCCGCCCGCGGCCACCCGCCGCCCGCGGCCACCCGCCGCCCGCGGCCACCCACCCACCTTACCCCGCGCGCGAGCAGCCCGGGTGGGGTGGGGTGCTGTGACGTCACGCGCCACCCGTGGCCACCCTCCTGAAGGCCATGCGGTGGCCACATGTTAAGCCACCACCTTTGGCCACCCTCTTGGCCATCTTCCCAGGACAGCCTAAGGCCAAATCTTGTCGACGCACGAGGAGCAAGCTAAGTGTGACAGCCAGGTGGTAAGGACCTGGGAAATGAGAAAATTGTGTGGATGGAAACGTGAGTACTTTATCAGTGTCTCAGATTAGTGGAAATCATAGTAGAAAAGTTGTGTGGGCCCCTAGCCCGGCCAGGCTAGGGAAGCAGCTGAGACACCTGTCAGTGGCACGCCCAGGTGACTGTGGGGCAGTACCTGGAGAGGGAAATTGTCACAGTAAATCATGTAGTGATATAATTATAATCTGTAGATATATTGTGTGTGTAGACTGACTCGAGTTTGGGACCAGTCAGTGTAGTATATCATCATATAAATGATCCAGCCTGTCGATCCAGTATAATCGTTCAGCCTGGATTAATGCCATAGAGTATCGCATATAAATTATAATCATTAGAGGTAGGCAGGCCGGTGGTGCAGGGAGGTCAGTGGATACCCTGGGGNCCGGCCCGCCCAGGCCACCCCCCTTTACCCCGCGCGCGAGCAGCCCGGGTGGGGTGGGGTGCTGTGACGTCACGCGCCACCCGTGGCCACCCTCCTGAAGGCCATGCGGTGGCCACATGTTAGGCCACCACCTTTGGCCACCCCCTTGGCCACATTCCCAGGACAGCCTAAGGCCACATCTTGTCGACGCACGAGGAGCAAGCTAAGTGTTGACAGCCAGGTGGTAAGGACCTGGGAAATGAGAAATTGTGTGAAGGAAACGTGAGTACTTTAACAGTGTATAACAGGGTCTCAGTATTAAGAGAATAAGAGAAAAGTTGTGTGGGCCCTAGCCCGGCCAGGCTAGGAAGCAGCTGAGACACCTGTCAGTGGCACGCCCAGGTGACTGTGGGGCAGTACCTGGAGAGGGAAATTGTCACAGTAAATCATGTAGTGATATAATTATATATCTGTAGATATATTGTTGTGTTAGACTGACTCGAGTTTGGGACCAGTCAGTGTAGTAAATCATCATATAAATGATCCAGCTGTCGATCCAGTATAATCGTTCAGCCTGGATTAATGCCATAGAGTACCGCATATAAATTATAATCATTAGAGGTAGGCAGGCCGGTGGTGCAGGGAGGTCTGTGGATACCCTGGGGTCTGTGTAGTTAGTGATACATTTACCTGGTGATATAATTTCATTGATTATGTAAGGCATTTCCATGTGTTTCATTTGCATGATTGTTGTACTGTGTTGTGTGGTGAGTCAGTAGATGTGATTGCTGACTGATTACCTAATGATGTCATTAGCATGGGGGGCATGCTGACGGTTTCATTATGTGCAGGTTTGTGCAGTGTTATCAGGTATACATTATTACTGTCCTAGGAACTGTGTTGAGGATTTAAAGGGACCCTTTGAGTATTCAGGAAATTCTCAGTCACTTAATGGGAGCGAGCAATTTGTTAATTTGCCTAATTATGGGAGAATTAGTGCCAGCTGTCCGCGTAGAGCGACGGTGCCTTATATTAACGTAAATTGTCTTGCTGAAGCCACCGGGATCGGGCGATCTTTTGCAACGTTTGCAAGATTAGAGGGGCAGTAATATGGGGATACCTTGATTGTTGCAAAACCGTGTGTCATTACTGTGTGGGCATAGTAATTAACGAGTTGCAGTAATCGCAACCGTATGTGGGCAGTGCTATTTTATGTTGTTTTGCATGCCATTATATGTGTGACCTATGTAACCTTAGGGTTACTTTGTTTCTTTAAGTTGTGTTGAGAACTTGAGGATTCAGTGAGTTAATTAGGGGTAATTAACTGGATAAGGGGGTGCACATTTGTTGTTGTTGAATGAGTGAGGGCTGTTATGGGAGAACAATGTTGAGCAGTATTCTAATACTTGGAAATTAGAGTACTTGCAGTGTGTGTTGTTGCAAAGGGGTTGTCATTGTTAGTGATTGCTGCTAGAGTTGAGCAATCACCGTGGGTGACTGCAGTTCAGTAAAGCCATTGTGGGGGCAGTGTTCTAGAGGGTTCATGTCCTGTATGTTATTTTACTAGGTTCTGCAGTATTGTCATTGCAACCGGATTGTAACGTAAATCACTGTGATTTGTTAGTGTGATTTGACATTGTCGTGGGTGAACTCGGCTGTAGACGAGTACTTGGATATACATATATTCTCCTGTTTATCTGGTAGGACATCGAAGTCCAGTATTCAGTGAGGTGATTGCGAGGCAATTAATATAACGTAACCGAGGGAACGCCCATTGCTTAAGAGAATTTGTTCTTTTACAATATGAGTAACGTAGAATACGCTTGGGTTAATTTACTTTCCTGCAAGCAGCTACGGTAGTCTCAAGGAGCCTAGCCACCAGCCAGATAAGAATTAGAGTATTGTCTGTCGTAATTAACGGTCAGTGGGCCGGGTAATTGACGTGTTTCAGGAAGTCAAAGTAATTAATCTCGATCCTTGTTGATCGACTCACACGAAGGCTACATTGTTCCATTAACGTAACGTCGTTATTTATGTCCGGAAGTACCGGCACTTGATTGACTCGTGGGAAGAGTAACGTCATTTTAGAATAACGTAAACGTGGTGCCTAATTACTGTTATTAGCCACCTGAATTGGTCTGGGTATGGAAGGCTCAGACGGAATTCATACCTTAATGTAAATTGCTGAGCCAGTGTGAAAGGTTGCGTATTTAACTGTTTAATTATTGATCTTGAGGATAGTAATTAATTACTCTAAAGGTAATCACGAGTGATTACCGTTCTCTTAGCACTTTGGACATTGTAAATCAGAGTTTACCATCGCTGAGTGATTAGTAACCGATTAACGTAAATTAACGTAACTAGTAAAGAGATTAATCAGCTGTCTTGTAGTACAGGGATTAATGGGATTTTCTCACTGAATGCTCGACGGGTAGAGTGTTGTGTAATTTCCGCGTTACTAGTGACAGTTGTGAGAGTTATTAAATTAACGTAAATGTTATTGTGTTATTAACGTAAATCAATTGTATTGATTGTTGATCGTCCGTGGGACGAAGTGTTAACGTAAAGATTAATTTGAGGAAGGGTGCTGGAGTTGCCAGTGAACCCATTAGTTATTGATGTCATTGAAAGGCTACTGATTTGATTGCATTGCAACCGCTATTGCAGGTGTAGACTGCACTGAGGCGTAGAACAGTTAGAGGTTACTGGAGACGTGTTTCAGAACTCACTGTGTCATTTGTTGTAATTGTGATTATAGATCTGTTAGTTCTTGCTTGCTTGTTGATTCCTCTGTGGGCACGCTTATGTTCGAGTTAGTTCATTATGCAGTCCGAGGGGCTGGTGTCTAGCGCTGTCATTGATAGTGTCACAGGAAGGACTTCGAGTAACGTCATTGACATTCTTTTGTTTTGATGTAGTAGTCTAGTCTCTTGTTATAAATAAATTGTTAATTTTGTTAAACGGTCTTTGATGTCAACCTTCAACTATTCTGTGCCACTCCCATGTTCTGATATATTGATATTGTTGTTTTGATCTTTGATATGACGGCTGTGCTCTTGGGAATTCGAATTCCAATTCATAGCGCCACAACAAATATAAAATTTGATTGTGAGAACCCGTCGGTTACCCTTTATTGGTTTTAACGTCATGTTTAACTAGGAGGAACCAGCGGCCTATTGTGGACAGGTTTTCACCCCTGCTGGTGGAAGCCTGGCGGTTTGCTCCCGCTTCTCCTTTTTCTACTGGACTCATGCTTAACTGCCAAGAGCAGCCTTTAAACTTGTAGTCCACCTCCTAAGGGAGGTAGGCGTAGAGAAAAATCTCACACCGATCCTATCTTAGTGACAGACACCAATATGTAACCATCAATGATACAACTTCTTCCACTCTACCATACCGTTGGAGTGCCACAGGGCAGTATCTTAGGACCTCTTCTATTTCTTATATATATAAATGATCTGCCTAATGTCTCTAATATTCTCAAACCTATATTGTTTGCTGATGATACTACCCTTATCTATTCAGACCTCACCCACATACACTAAATAATGTTGTGAATAATGAATTAAAAAAGTCCACTTCTGGATGTCAACTAACAAACTAACATTAAACATCGAAAAGACTTACTACATCTTATTTGGAAGCAAATCATCAAATGCAATTCAGCTACAGATAGACAATATTAACATCAGTAATAAAAATGATGGCAAGTTTCTTGGCCTATTCCTAGACAAGACTCAACTTCAGCACCCACATACAACACATAACTAAGAAAGTCTCTAAAACAGTTGGTATACTCTCCAAAATCAGATATTATGTTCCTAACTCGCTCTCCTCTCACTATATTATGCACTAATCTACCCCTATCTTAATTATGGTATCTGTGCATGGGGTCTACCACTGCAAACCACCTTAAGCCCATCATCACGCAGCAAAAATCTGCTATCAGAATAATAACTAACTCAGCTTTAGACAACATTCAGCTCCCTTGTTTAAATCTCTAAACTTGCTAAATATTAACTCCCTCCACACATTCTCTTGTGTCAACTACATTTACAAAACCCTGTTTTTAAATGCAAACCATGCTCTGAAACTCTCCCTGGATGGATGTAATAGGACCCATTATCACCACACCAGAAATAATATATCTTTGATATCTCCAGGGTCAAACTTAATCTGTGTAAACACTCTATGCAAATTAGGGACCTAGTCTATGGAACTCACTCCCTAGTGAATTGAAAAACTGTAAAAGTTTTGCCTTATTAAAAACAAAACCAAAAAGTACCTGATTTCATCTTCTTAGTTTCCTACACTGAGCTTTAAATTTGCTCTGTACCTAGTTACCCAATCTCCTAATCTCCTAATTTTATGTATTTAACCCTACCAACCTTATCATTGTGTTCATTGCTGTCTTCTTTTATGTGCTAGCCATATGCTGTTTTGTGCCTACCAATTTTGTCAACTACCATTCAAGCTGTCATTGCAATCAATCTTAGCTGCCTATGTGCTTTAATCCACTGTACCTACAATTTTCTCTATTTTTTTTTCTTGCCATGTATCTGTTATCATTTTTTATAAATCTTGCAAGTATTTACCTACTTAAAATTTTCTTAGATTAAGGACCTGCCCGAAACGCTGCGCGTACTAGTGGCTTTACAAGACTGTAATTACCATTTTATGTATCCACACATTCCCTATGTACCTTCTTGTATATGCATAAATAAATAAATAAATAAATTACAAGTGGAATGAAGGAATAACAAAGGGAGATATTACATAGGGGCATTAAAAAGTATCAAACATCAAGACAGAACACGAAACAATGGTTATAAACTGTGGTGTAATGTTAGATTTAGGTAAAAAACTTGGGCAAATACTGGTGCGGTAACAGGGTTGTTGATTTAGTGGAACCCAATTACCGCTTAACGTGAGTGGAGGTGGGGTTCCCTCGATTGTTTCATGCAGAGGGTTGGGCACGTATATGAGGGGATTGGGGTGTTATAAATAGGAGCTGCCTCGTAATGGGCCAATAGGGCTCTTCTGCAGTTACCATTTGTTCTTATGTTCTTCGGTAGTTCAAGCCTGGCACCTTGACTGATGTCAAGCGACCAGCTGCTTACGGCAGGTGCCCTGCCCCGCACCCTCGGGAGGACGGTTGCCAGGTGCTGCTGCCGGCTCTAATTCCTGTGCAGTAGCCACCTGGACGTAGTGTTCGTACAGCTGGATACCAAATAATTCACCATCTGCCAAGCACCGAGTGCAACCACGGGGCCAGTACGACACCCAGGTGTCTGTTCAACCTGCGCCTCCGCGTCAGGTTGCATTTCTAGTTTGATTAAGCCGTAATCTCATGGAATATCAAAACTATTTTGTTCTGGTGGGTGCTCATGGGTCTGTTACAAACCTTCAATGAAGCTTTTGAGTATCAGGATTTGGCATTACAGTTTAGCGTTTATATATATGTATGATACACATGAGCAGAATGTGCAGTGACTTAATATCTAAATATTCAGAGATTTGAGTAGGATTTGATGTACTAGTTCCTATCGATAAATCCATCACTCTCGTAAAATCTCTTGCATGTATGTACCTTTACCTAAAAAATACATTTGATTGATTGATTTGATTTTAGAATTAGAGTGTATATAGAATAACATCATTTAAGTGAACATAATCAACTCATAATTGTAATGCCTGACTTTGAAATGCACGAATTAACTAATGTTATCCATCCTTAGCTGGAACATTGAACCCTCAAAAAAAGGTTCTCAATTTACTCACAAAGTAACAACTGAACATCCTCACCCCCGAAATTGCCCTCATATGGTTTCTTACAACCTCAGATCCAGTAACTCTTGCATTCTATACATCAAACAATTCCCTACCCCATCAACTTCTGCCAAGAAAAACAAACTGCCGGTCAAAAGTATCATGGAGTGAGGATCTTGTGGGCAACTCTGTCCTCAATATCGTTAATTCAATATGCCCAGCAGGAAAGTCAAATTATATTGATCTTCCGGCCTGACGCTCAAGCAGAGCCAACCCATCATTCTTGGTGACTACAATGCCTAGACACAAGGACATGGCGGCTCTCGCTTCAGTAACGAGAATGGAATCAACTGCTATCGCTACTAAATAGTCACCAAAGATGTGCAGATTGTGGGGACCGTGAACCGCACGATATTTTGTGGAGGCATTCTAGACCATCTTGGTTGTTAGTTTCAACGCCTCGCACGTCTGGTGCACATCATCTATTGTAACAGATTATGTTGTCAGATCATCACCCTAGATTGACTACTCTATGTATAGGAAGATACCATACCTGCCCGGTGGAACATTTCAAACGCAAACGGCTCAGTGTTCCTCCTGCTCGAACGTGAAGACTTTGTTGCTCATGTGTCAGAGTTGTACACACTTATGATCCCTAACACAGTCCATCAGACATTTAACGATGATCTAGTACAGAGCATTCAGATGTTTGCTTGACCCTTTAGGTCGGCCCCCTGCACCTGGTTGATGGGGTTTCTGGGAGTTCTACTCCCCAAGTCCCCGGCCCGAGGCCAGGCTTGACTTGTGAGGTTTGGTCCACCAGGCTGTTGCTTGGAGCGGCCCGCAGGCCCACATACCCACCACAGCCCGGCTGGTCCGGAACTCCTTGAGGAATAATTATCTATGTTTTCCCTCTTGAAGATGTACCACGGTTGTTTCCGGCAATATTTCTTATACGCTTTGCTAGGAGGACGTTGAACAACCGCGGACCTCTGATGTTTATCACAGTGGTTTCTTGATTGTGCCTATGGCACCCCTGCTCTTCACTGGCTTCTCATTCTGCAGTTTTCTTCCATATCGTTCTCTCACAGTACGTTGTTATTTTACTTGTGTAGATTTGGAACCTGGCAATCCAGTATCTTCCAGGTGTAATATTATGTTGATATCTCTCTTCGTCTTCGGTTTCTAGTGAGTACATTGGAGAGCTTTGAGACGACCCTATAATTTAGGTGCTTTATCGCGTCTATACGTGCTGTATATGTTCTTGTATTCCCTCATTTCAGCAATCTCCTGCTCTGAAGGGGAGAAGTGTAGTAACTGAACCGTCCTCAAGACGGGACAGCACAAGTGACTTGAAGAGTACAACATTGTGATGGGATCCCGGTATGTTGAAAGGTTCTCGTAATCCATCCTATCATTTTTGGTGTCGCAATATTTGCTTGGTGATGACTCCCTAAACGTTAGGTGTCAGACATCATCTATTCCCAAATCTTACATGTGTTTTCTACTAGGGCACATTTGATTGTGTTTGTACCCTGTAGTATGCTTAAGGTCCTCATTTTTACCGTACCTGAGTACCTGGAATTTATCACTGTTAACATCATATTATTTTCTGATGCCCAGTCGAAAACTTTATCAATATAGCTTGAAGTTTTTCAATGTCTTCAGCCGAGGTAATTTTCATACTGATTTTTGTGTCGTCTGCAAAGGATGATACGAAGCTGTGACTTGTATTTTTGTCTATATCTGATATGAGAATAAGGAAAAGCAGCGGCGCAAGGACTGTACCCTGAGGTACAGAGCTTTTAACTGCACTTGGACTAGATTTTATATGGTTGACCGTTACTCGCTGAGTCCTGTTTGACAGAAAACTGAGTATCCAGCGTCCTACTTTACCGGTTATTCCCATTGACTTCATATTTTGTGTGCTATCACGCCATCGTCACATTTATCGAAAGCCTTTGCGAAGTCCGTGTATATCACAACTGCATTCTGTTTTTCTTCTAATGCGTGAGTGACTTTATCGTAGTGCTCAAGTAGCTGTGAGAGGCACGATCTTCCCGCTCGAAATCCATGTTGGCTGGGTTGTGAAGGTCATTGGTCTCCATGAATTGGTGACCTGACTCCTAATAACTCTCTCAAATACTTTTATTATGTGCGATGTTAGTGCAACTGGTCTATAATTCTTTGCCAATGCTTTGGTACCTCCCTTGTGTAGAGGGGCTTTGTCTGCTACTTTAAGTGCATCTGGTATCTCCCCCGTGTCCAAGCTCTTCTTCCTCCACACTATACTGAGTGCCTGTGCTACCGGCACTTTGCATTTCTTTATAAATATTGAATTCCTTGAGTCTGGACCTGGGGCCGAGTGCATAAGCATGTTTTCAATTTCTCTTTCAAAATTTAGTGCACTCGTGTTGATATCAATTATATTTACAGGGGTTTGGATATCCCGCATAAAGAAATTGTCTGGATCTTCTACTTTCATGTTGTTTATTAGAGTGCTAAACATGTCCTCATACTGCTTTCTTTAGGATTTCACTAATTTCTTTGTAATCCTCCGTGTATGAACCTTCATTTGTACGAATAGGTCCAATACAGTACTGGCAGTGGTTATTGCTTTTGATTTCGCATATGTGAAGAAGTATTTTGAATTTTCTTTATTTCCTGAATTGCTTCCTGTTCTAACTGCCTTTCTTCAGTTTCATATGAGTGTTTCAATTTCCGCTCGATTTCTTCAATCTCCCTATTTAAATTATTCCTTCTTTGACGGGAAATTCGTGTCTGCATAAGCAGATTCGTTATTCTTTTCCTGCGTGTATAGTGTCGTCTGCGTTCTCTTTCTAAATTGGACCTCTTTCTGGCTTCCCTCAAAGGAACATGTTTCAGACAGACTACATATGCTTCAGAAGTCAGTTTTTCTATTCCTTCTTGTCATGTTCACAGAAAATGGTACCATCCGTTTTCTATGTGCGGCGGCTGGACGCCACTAGAGAAGGTAAACAACACACAGGACGCCTGCCAAGCTTGGGAGCTACTCTATCATGTAATCGTCTGTTAAGTAATAAAGTCAGTAACCAGGAATGACTTTACATCAACCTTAATTACTACCAAGAGTATCTCAGCTATACACAGACACCACACTGGCGACGAACATGAACTGGGAACGCAGGTATTTTGTTCAACAAAACACAAGGAAGGAGCATGCTGTCTCTCCCAGAGAAGGAAGGAGAAGCTGTCTGTGAGCACCATACCCGATGCTGTATGCAACCCCCATGCTGTGTGCTGACTGTTGCTGTGTGCTGATCGTTGCTGTGTGCTGGCCGTTGCTGTGTGCTGGCCAATGCTGTGTGCTACCCAAGCTGTGCTGAGTGTTGCTGTGAGAGAGGAATCTGCCGACGCTGTGTACGAAACGACGTTTTGATGCAGTGTACAAAACCCGATGTTTTGGTTACGAAACGACGCTTCGTGCTACAAAATTCTTCACGCTGTGAACCAACTGCTGCCTACTGCTGCCAACTGCTGCCTACTGCTGCCTACTGCTGCCTACTGCTGTACCTACTGCTGCCTACTGCTGCCAACTGCTGCCAATTGCTGTACCAACTGCTAACAACTGCTGTGTTGCTGTGAGTAGGAACAACACATGTACACAAGGGCTAGGTAAGAAGTCAGTTGCTGCTGTGTTGTGCACTGTTGTGAACTCTTGCATTAAAATGCTTGTGTGCTTTGCAAAATTAAAGTAATTACAGTGAATTCTTGAATAACATATACAGTGCAGTAAGTGTTATATATATTCTGAGGAACATTTAAGTGATAAGATTTAAATTTATTCAGTAAAATGGCAAATATACCTCAGTTCCTGCATTTGATCCTGACTGTGACCAGACAAACCTGTCATAGAGGTGGGTCAAATGGCTTAAAAGGTTTGAAAATTTTGTTGATAGTTTCTGATATCAAATGTGCTGAAAGAAAGCGTGCATTTCTGCTTCATTATGCAGGTGATAGAGTTTGTGATATCTTTGATACACTGAAAGTCACTGGTGGTGCCAAAGATTATGACACTGCCAAGGCTAAATTAACTGAGCATTTCAAACCAAGGCAAAACAATACTATGGAAATTATGCATTTCAGGAGAGCAAAACAACTCTCTCTAATGAAACTGTTGATCAATACCATACACGTCTGCAGGTTTTAGCAGCCCACTGTGAGTTTGCTGATGTTGACAAGGAAATCAAACAGCAAATAATTGAAACATGCACATCTACATGTCTTCGTCGAAGAGCTCTAGAACTTGTTGATGATGAAAGTTCTCTTAACAAGATACTGGATATGGCTCGTCGAATGGAATATGCTGCACGTGATGCTCGTATCATGGAGTGCAGTGCCAGCAACGGTTCTGCCACTGTTACTAACAGTCAAGAAGTATGTAAGGTTCAGGGAGTACACCATGATCATAGAAGATATCATGCCAAACCTAACATTAAATTGAGCCGAGAACCACATCACAACTTTATTTATTTATTTATTTATTTATTTATGCATATACAAGAAGGTACATAGGGAATGTGTGGATACATAAAATGGTAATTACAGTCTTGTAAAGCCACTAGTACGCGCAGCGTTTCGGGCAGGTCCTTAATCTAAGAAAATTTTAAGTAGGTAAATACTTGCAAAGATTTATAAAAAAAATGATAACAGATACATGGCAAGAAAAAAAAATAGAGAAAATTGTAGGTACAGTGGATTAAAGCACATAGGCAGCTAAGATTGATTGCAATGACAGCTTGAATGGTAGTTGACAAAAATTGGTAGGCACAAAACAGCATATGGCTAGCACATAAAGAAGAAGACAGCAATGAACACAATGATAAGGTTGGTAGGTTAAATACATAAGAATTAGGAGATTGGGTAACATAGGTACAGAGCAAATTTAAAGCTCAGT
>WNGS01101936.1:0-12538 GCA_020271785.1 Procambarus virginalis
GCTTTCTCTTCCTGATTTGAAACCTTCTGGACTCCTTGCCGGAGCCTGTGCTCCTGCTGGGTGACTTCAATGTCGTCACTCTCTTGGGGTGATGTTCTGATGAATACCCGAGGTCGCCTTCTTGAGCCGTTTCTCCTCTCTTCTTCCCTGTCTCTTCTGAATTCTGGTGAGCCCACTCATTTGGACTCTCGGACTCGCACCCTTTCCTGTCTTGATCTTTCTCTCTGCTCTTCTTCTCTTTACCTAGATTTCACGTGGCAGGTTCTCGATGACCTCCATGGCAGTGATCATTTCCCTATCCTTGTTTCCTTTTTCTCTTTTCGCCCTTCCCTCTCTTTTCCTAGGTGGCAGTTTGCTAAGCGGACTGGAACCTCTTTACCCTCAGTGCTGCTCTCTCTGACCTTTCCCTTCTGCCTCTCCCTCGCGCTCTCTCCTTTTTCATGACACTGTCATCGACGCTGCCCTCCGCTCTATTCCTCGCTCTTCCTCTCGGGGTCCACACGGAAGTGTGTTCCTGGTGGAATGCGGACTGTGCTCGAGCTGTTCGCTGTAAGCGTGCAGCTGGAAGAGGCACCGCGTCGGCAGACGACCGATTCTGTTCTTTTCTTTCGGAAAGCGAGTGCGGTGGCCCGTAGGCCATCGTGCGGCTAACGTGATTGTTGGACTTCTTATGTCTCCACAATTACGTCCGAAACTCCCGCCACAGATCTGGAAGCGTATCCGCAAGATAGCGGGTAAGTTCGTTCCCGATGTTTCCCCGGTCCTTCACTCCGTGGTACTCTTGTGGCGGACCCGTTGCAGGTTGCTACTGAAACTGGGTTCCACTTTTCTTCTGTTTAGCTCTGGTCTTCATCTTCCCATATTTCCTTCTTCGTAAACCTGCCCTTGAGTCTCGTCCTTTAGATTTCTGCACTCGTCTTCGACTTTCCTATAATGATCCCTTCTCTCTCTCTGAACTTCGTTTGCCCTGGCCCTCTGCGGGTTCTACGGCGGCGGGCTCCGATGGTATTCATTATGAGATGCTTCGCCATCTCCCTCCGTGCACGTCTCAGTATTTACTGAGTCTGTATAATCGGATCTGGGAGTCGTCGTCAGTCCCTGAGGACTGGCTCGATGCCGTTGTCCTCCCTGTTCGCAAACCAGGGTCTCTGGGTACTTCCCCTAAGGACTTTCGCCCTTGCCCTCACCAGTTGTGTCTGCAAACTCTTTGAACGTATGGTTAACGTCGTCTGATGTGGTTCCTGGAACACCATCACCTCTCTCCCTTCTCAATTTGGTTTCCGCAAGTGCCGCAGCACGACAGATGTCCTGGTGAACTTGGAGGTCTATATTCGTACTGCTTTTGCTGCGAAGACCTCCGTTGTTGCCGTCCTTTTTGACCTTGAAAAGGCTTACGACACCACTTGGCGTTATCATATTCTATCCCAGCTTCATTCTTTTGGCTTCGTGGTCATCTCCCTCTCTTTCTCCGCAGCTTCCTCTCTCGTCGTTCCTTTCGGGTGCGCCTTGGTACCGCTCTCTCTGCCTCTTTTCAGCAATACGAGGGTGTGCCCCAGGTAGTGTTCTGAGCACTACTCTTTTTCTGGTTGCCTCAATGGTCTTCTTTCCTCTCTTCCTTCAGGTGTCTTCTCCGCTCTCTATGTCGATGATCTTACCCTTTGCTGTCAGGGTGATGATTCACCTTTCCTTCAGCGCCGGCTTCAACTTGCGATTGATGCCGTGTCGTCTTGGGCCACGATCATGGCTTTAAGTTCTCTACTTCTAAGACTTGTGCCATGTCTTTTACTCGGAAACGGGTCATTCTTCGTCCCTCTTTGTCACTTTATGGACATCCCATTGAGTACAAAGATTCCGCGAAGCTTTTGGGGTTATTCCTTGACACTCGTTTGTCTTGGTCTCCCCATATCTCTTACCTCCGTGTTGAGTGCTCTAAGGCCCTTACCCTCCTTCGAGTGTTGTCCCATACTCTTGGGGAGCGGATAGGCGCACTCTCCTTGCTTTGCATTCCTCTCTCGTCCTGTCTAAGCTCGATTATGGTTGCCCTGCTTACTCTTCTGCTTCTCCTTCTGCTCTTCGCCGTCTTGATGCTTTGCACCATACTGGGCTGCGCCTCAGTTCTGGTGCCTTTCGTTCGACTCCCGTCCTTAGCTTGTATGTTGACACTGGCTTCCTATCTCTCCAGGACCGCCGTGATCGCTACTGTCTTCGCTATCTTGCGCGGTCCTTGCAACATCCTTCCTCTCGCCTCTGTCGTGCTTTAACTTTTACCCCTCCTGTAGTTCCTGTTCCTCTTCACCACCTCCCTCTTTCTGTCCGGTTATCTCGCTTACAGGATTCTCTTTCCATTCGGGTTTCTAATGTTTCTCCTCGTGTTGTTCCTTCTTTGCCCCCGTGGAGAGTCCCCCTTCCGCAGTTTTGTACATCCTTGACCCGCGTCACTAAAGCTTTTACCTCTCCTACGGTTCTAAAACGCCTTTTCCTTGAACACTTTTCTTCTCACTCCCGCTCCGTTTCTGTCTTCACCGATGGGTCTAAGTCTGCGGATGGTGTTGGCTACTCTGTTGTTTTTCCTGATCGCACTTATATGTGTCGCTTACCTCCGGAGACTAGCATCTTTACGGCGGAGCTTTGCGCTATTCTCTATGCTCTTCGTCTCCTGCTTTCTCGTTGTCAGTCTTCCTTTGTGGTAGTTGTTGACTCTCGTAGTGCCCTCATGGCGCTCGGGTCCTTTAATCCGGTTCATCCAGTAGTTGTCGAGATCCAGCATTGGCTGTTTCTTGTTCACAGTAAATTTAAGTCGGTTGAGTTTTGTTGGGTTCCCAGCCATATTGGCGTGTCTTTCAATGAGCGTGCGGATGCTGCCGCCAAGGAAGCTGTCCGCTCTTGTCCCATCTCTCGTAAAGGTATTCCTTATTCCGACTTTTACCCGGTTATCCATTCCTCCATCCTTACCCGTTGGCAGGCTTCTTGGTCGTCTGTTGCTGGTAACAAACTCCGTACTCTGAAAGGTTGTGTTTCCTCGTGGCCGTCCTCCTATCACCGTAACCGGCGATGGGAAACTGCTCTGGCGAGGTTGCGTATTGGCCATACTCGCTTAACCCATGGTCACTTGATGGAGCGCCGCCCTGCTCCTTACTGTCCTAATTGCATTGTCCCTCTTACGGTCGTGCATGTCCTTCTTGAATGTCCTGACTTCCGGGACGAGCGTGTGTTTTGCTTTCCGACTGCCCCTCGCGGTCACCTGTCCCTCGATAGAATTCTTGGTGACTCTGATACTTTTGATATCGTTCGCCTTATCCGTTTTTGTTCTCGTATTGGCATCCTTGGTGATATTTAGCGCCCTCTGATTATTCCGCACATTTGATGGTGCTACATAGCCTTCCCGGTTTGGTGCATTCTTTTGATAATTACTTACTTACTTACTTTTTGGGAATAAAGTATGCAATGCGATATAATCAGGAAGAAAATATGATAGTCGATGCAATTGAAAAACCTGATTTTAGGAGAGGACATTATGGCAACCTTAGAAAATTTTTTAGTGGGTATAATTGGACAGACTTGTTGCTAGGCAAGGAAGTGAATGAGATGTATGTCAAGTTTTGTGAAATATATGATAAAGGAACAAAAAAATTTATACCAAAACAGAGAAGCAGAACTAGGAAACAGGATTGGTTCAACAGAAAGTGCGAGAGGGCCAGAGACCAAAAGTCACAAAAATGGAATCAATACAGGAAGAGGCCAAACCTCCAAACATACCAGCGATACAAAGATGCGAGAAACAACTACACGGCAGTGAGGAGAGAGGCAGAAAGAAATTTTGAAAAAGGGATTGCAGACAAATGTAAAACAGAACCAGGTCTATTCTATAAATTCATAAACAACAAATTGCAGGTAAAGGATAATATTCAGAGGTTGAAAATGGGAAATAGATTCACGGAAAATGAAAAAGAAATGTGTGAAACATTAAATGAAAAGTTCCAAAGTGTGTTTGTACAAAATGAAATCTTCAGGGAACCAGATACAATAAGAATTCCAGAGAACAACATAGAGCACATAGAGGTGTCTAGAGACGAAGTGGAAAAAATGCTCAAGGAGCTAAATAAGAACAAAGCAGTTGGTCCAGATGGAGTTTCACCATGGGTTCTGAGAGAATGTGCACCTGAGCTCAGCATTCCTCTTCAACTGATTTTTCAGGCATCCCTGTTTACAGGAGTTGTAGCTGATGTGTGGAAAAAGGCTAACATAGTTCCAATCTACAAAAGTGGAAGCAGGGAAGACCCCCTTAACTATAGACCGGTATCATTGACAAGTGTAATAGTCAAAATATTGGAAAAAATAATTAAAACTAAATGGGTAGAACACCTGGAGACAAATGATATAATATCAGACAGACAGTATGGTTTTCGATCTGGAAGATCCTGTGTATCGAATTAACTCAGTTTCTATGACCGAGCAACAGAGATATTACAGGAAAGAGATGGTTGGGTTGACTGCATCTATCTGGACCTAAAAAAGGCTTTTGACAGAGTTCCACATAAGAGGTTGTTCTGGAAACTGGAAAATATTGGAGGGGTGACAGGTAAGCTTCTAACATGGATGAAAATTTTCTGACTGATAGAAAAATGAGGGCAGTGATCAGAGGCAATGTATCGGACTGGAGAAATGTCACAAGTGGAGTACCACAGGGTTCAGTTCTTGCACCAGTGATGTTTGTCTACATAAATGATCTACCAGTTGGTATACAGAATTATATGAACATGTTTGCTGATGATGCTAAGATAATAGGAAGGATAAGAAACTTAGATGATTGTCATGCCCTTCAAGATGACCTGGACAAAATAAGTACATGGAGCGCCACTTGGCAAATGGAATTTAATGTTAATAAATGCCATGTTATGGAATGTGGAATAGGAGAACATAGACCCCACACAACCTATATATTATGTGAGAAATCTTTAAAGAATTCTGATAAAGAAAGAGATCTAGGGGTGGTTCTAGATAGAAAACTATCACCTGAGGACCACATAAAGAATATTGTGCGAGGAGCCTATGCCACGCTTTCCAACTTCAGAATTGCGTTTAAATGCATGGATGGCGATATACTAAAGAAATTGTTCACGACTTTTGTTAGGCCACAGATGGCGAAGAAATATAAGAAAATTCACTTTCGCAAACAGAGTGGTAGACGGTTGGAACAAGTTAGGGGAGAAGGTGGTGGAGGCTAAGACCGTCAGTAGTTTCAAAGCGTTATATGACAAAGAGTGCTGGGAAGACGGGACACCACGAGCGAAGCTCTCATCCTGTAACTACACTTAGGTAATTACACTTAGGTAATTACACTCACACTCACAGACTCACATTGTGTGTGTGAGTGGAGACTCCACTCACCAGTGGAGTCCCACAGGGCTTTGTACTTGGACCTATCCTGTTTCTGATATACGTAAATGATCTCCCAGAGGGTATAGACTCATTCCTCTCAATGTTTGCTGACGACGCCAAAATTATGAGAAGGATTAAGACAGAGGAGGACAGCTTGAGGCTTCAAGAAGACCTGAACAAGCTGCAGGAATGGTCGAACAAATGGCTGTTAGAGTTTAACCCAAGCAAATGTAATGTAATGAAGATAGGGGTAGGAAGCAGGAGACCAGATACAAGGTACCATTTTGGAGATGAAATACTTCAAGAGTCAGAGAGAGGGAAAGTCCTGGGGGTTGATATCACGCCAGACCTGTCCCCTGAAGCTCATATCAAGAGGATAACATCAGCAGCATATGCCAGGTTGGCTAACATAAGAACGGCCTTTAGAAACTTGTGTAAGGAATCTTTCAGAACATTATATACCACATATGTCAGACTAATCCTGGAGTATGCGGCTCCAGCATGGAGTCCATATCTAGTCAAGCATAAGACTGAACTGGAAAAGGTTCAAAGGCTTGCCACCAGACTAGTACCTGAGCTGAGAGGTATGAGATACGAGGAGAGACTACGGGAATTAAACCTCACTTCGTTGGAAGACAGAAGAGTTAGGGGGGACATGATCACCACATTCAAGATTCTCAGGGGAATCGACAGGGTTGATAAAGACAGGCTGTTTAACACAAGGGGCACACGCACTAGGGGACACAGGTGGAAACTGAGTGCCCAAATGAGCCACAGAGATATTAGAAAGAACTTCTTTAGTGTCAGACCCCCCTCCCCGCTCGGCTCGTTGCTGCCGTGAGGGGGGCTTAGTGGGCGGCTGCCGGAGTGTGATGCTCCTTGGGACAGTCATCTGTTCTTTTCTAGCCTTGTGCTCCTGCTGCCGTCCTCTCCAATTTTGCCGAGCACCTTTTCCTTTTCCTTCTGTTTTGTTTTTCTCCCCTCTTCTCCTATCTGCTTGTCGTTTACTGCCGACCTTTTGCTTGTTTTGGATCTTTCTTTGGACTTCTTCTATTTTGACGCCCGGGTGCTTGAGGAGGCATACTCTTGCACCCGTAGAACTGAAGTACCCAACGTTGGGAGCGAGGGGAACCTTTTATTGTCAATCCCCCTTTCGTCGCTGAACCCGATCTCGACGGACTGACGGTTCTTAAGGTGGCGTTTGTGGGGCGTATACTCACGACGCACCCCTAGGGGGCCCCGGCATGATCGGCGATAGCTTCCTGTTGGGTGTCCTGCCTCTAATTGTGGCTCCATGGTGGATATGGGGGCACATTCGTGGATGAATTCCTTTTTCCCCGTATATATGTCATTGATTGTTTCTGTTGTACCCTCTCAGACTCGTGGGGTGAGCGACCAAGCCCCCGAGTCGGCCTGTATTGGAAGACCCGGCTCTGTAGCTCCTGCTGCGTTGGGCCCTGACCTTGCTCCTCCTCCTACAATAAAGTAGCCGTCACAACTGCAAGAAAAATGACAGGTTGGATAACAAGAACTTTTCACACTAGAGATGCTATACCGATGATGATACTTTTCAAAACGCTTGTGCTCTCTAGAGTGGAGTACTGCTGCACAATGACAGCCCCTTTCACAGCTGGAGAAATTGCTGACCTGGAGAGCGTGCAGAGGTCCTTTACTGCTAGAATCCACTCGGTAAAACATCTAAACTATTGGGACCGACTAAAGAGCCTAAATCTGTATTCCCTTGAGCGCAGGCGGGAGAGATACATAATAATTTACACGTGGAAAATATTAGAGGGGCTGGTCCCAAACCTGCACACAGAAATAACATCACATGAGACCAGAAGACATGGCAGGATGTGCAGAATACCCCCGTTGAAAAGCAGAGGTGCAACTGGTACTCTGAGAGAGAACTCTATCAACATCAGAGGCCCGAGACTGTTCAACACGCTCCCGCTACACATAAGGGGCATAACTGGCAAACCCCTCACAGTGTTCAAGAGAGAACTGGATAAGCACCTCCAAAGGATACCTGATCAACCAGGCTGTGACTCATACGTCAGGCTGCGAGCAGCCGCGTCCAACAGCCTGGTTGATCAGTCCAGCAACCAGGAGGCCTGGTCGATGACCGGGCCGCGGGGACGATAAGCCCCGGAAGCACCTCAAGGTATCAAGGTATCAAGGTATCCTATGACCATCCTGACTTCTTCCCCCAGCTCCCCTCCCTCCTCTGTGGTTGGGTCGAGCCTCCAGCCCCCGGTGGTGACCTCTTCGTCCCCTGGTGCGGCTAAGTCTCTCGTTGTGACTACTGCGCCTTTTGTCCCCTCTTTCTCTGGGGGTTTTCAACGCCGTTCACGCCCCGGCCGCACTCGTTCGATTCCTTCCCGTACTGATGCGTATCAGGCCTTGTTTGGTCCCGCTTCCTGGGCCAAATACTTTGATCTCCTCCCTCTTGATTCTGCGCCTCCTGACGATTTCTCCCTCCATCGGCATCTTGTTGATTCCGTGGATGCATCCGTTACCTTCAACCCCACTCGTCTCGGTACACGTGTTGTTGCTGCTCCTTCTCAGGATGCAGCTTCCCGCTTGGCTGCCTTATCTTGCCTTGGCGAGATCCCTGTTCGGGTCTCCAAGAACGTTCGGATGAATGCCAGTGTTAGCACTATTCTCCTCCCGCCCCATGTTGCAACCGGTGTTCGGAATCTGCAGGATTGCCACGATGATATTCGGCATATCCTTGATGCCCAAGGCCATTCTGTCCTCCAGGTTGACTCGTTTACTCGTCCCCCTCGTGGTCGTCGCCATCAACCCCTTCGTGTTGTGAAGATCACCTTTGATGGTAGGACCCTTCCATCCTCTGTCATTCTTGCTGGTGCCAGGTGCTCTGTCCAAGAGTATATTCCTTCTCCCCGGCTTTGTAACAAATGCTGGAGGTTTGGGCATGGTGCCATCCGCTGCTCTGGGACTGTCTCTCTCTGTCCTTTGTGTGGGGGTGAAGGTCACTCTAAGTCGGAGTGCACTTCTCCCCAAGCTCGCTGCCTCAACTGTGGTGAGGCCCATCCTACCTTCTCCCGTGCCTGTATCCATTACAAGCTTGAGGCAGCCGTCCTCAACTTGAAGCACCGGGAGCGTTTAACTTTTCCTGAGGCGAGGCGCCAGGTTCGCCGGCTCCCGCCTTATGCTAATGTCTCTTATGCTCGCGTGTTGCGCTCTTCCTCTCCTCGTCCTTCCCCTTCCTCAGACTCACAACCGTTTCCGGGCCTTGGACCCTGATACGCCCACTGCCCCCTCCTCTGTTCCTTTGCGTTCTGTCCCGAAGGTCCCCCTCCTGGTCCTCTGTCTGGGGTTCCCCTTCTTTCTACCCGGGTCTCTGTCGTGTCTCCTTCCTCGTCTCCCTCCGATCCTCCTTCCCTTTCTTTTCCTCCATCTATTGCCTCTCCCCGCCGCCTGTCGGTGCAGGCGGATGTCCATCGCTCTCCTAACGGCCGTCGTGTGTGCTCTCGTTCAGCTTCTCCTGTTGAGACACTGGAATCCGTTGCCCGGTATGTAGTTGCTGGGACACCGGTCTCTTTAAGTCAGAAGCGTAAGCCTGGCTCCTCTCCTTCCTCCTCCCCGGCGGGTAAGAAGGCTTCGCTTTCTTCCTCGACCCCTACTACTGGCTCTATTGCTCCTTCCCTCCCATTTCAGTGGTTGCGCCCCCTGTTCCTGCTATGGAGGTTTCTTTGGCCCCTGCTTCCCTTTCGGTTGCTGCCCTTGCTGAGGTGCGCTCCCCTCTTTCTACTCCCCCTCTTCCTGCTGCTGTCCTTGACTGCTCCTCTCCGTTGTCTCCTCTCCTCCTCCGGACCCCGCCCACCCACCTCTGGTCTGTTCTCCCGCTTCCTTCCCTCCGTCTTTGCTCAGTTTACCCATGCCCCCTAACCCTGACTTTGCTGACCCTGATCCCGACCCTGATATTCTTTAACGTGCTGTGTTGCTCTTTCGCCTTTGTTTCTTCTTTGTTTTCTGTTGTTGTCCTTTCTCTTCTCGTCGCTGTCTATTCTTCAATGGAACGTTCGAGGTTATTACGCCAATTTCCTCGAACTCCAACTTCTAATTTCGCGGTTTTCGCCCCTTTGTGTCTGTCTCCAGGAGCCGATGCTTGGTGCTCGTCCTGGTCGTTTTCGTGGCTATTCCTTTCTCTCCCCCCCCCCAGCCGTTGCTGGGGCTCCTAATTCTTCTGCTCTCTTGATTCGCGCTGATGTTCCCTTTGTTCCTTTACTTTTTCCTTTGCCCCTCCATTGTTCTGCTGCTCGTATCTTTGTGGGGAAATGGTACACAGTTTGTTCCATTTATCTCCCCCAAGTGTCCCGCTTTCTCTTCCTGATTTGAAACACCTCTTGGACTCCTTGCCAGAGCCTGTGCTCCTGCTGGGTGACTTCAATTGTCGTCATTCTCTTTGGGGTGACGTTCTGACAAATACCCGGGGTCGCCTTCTTGAGCCGTTTCTCCTCTCTTCTTCCCTGTCTCTTCTGAATTCTGGTGAGCCCACTCATTTGGATCTCGGACTCGCACCCTTTCCTGTCTTGATCTTTCTCTCTGCTCTTCTTCTCTTTACTTAGATTTCACGTGGCAGGTTCTTGATGACCTCCATGGTAGTGATCATTTCCCTATCCTTGTTTCCTTTTTCTCTTTTCGCCCTTCCCTCTCTTTTCCTAGGTGGCAGTTTGCTAAAGCGGACTGGAACCTATTTACCCTCAGTGCTGCTCTCTCTGACCTCTCTCCTTCTGCCTCTCCCTCGCGCTCCTCCTTTTTCATGACACTGTCTTCAACGCTGCCCTCCGCTCTGTTCCTCGCTCTTCCTCTCGGGGTCCACGGAAGTGCGTTCCCTGGTGGAATGCGGACTGTGCTCGGGCTGTCCGCTGTAAGCGTGCAGCCTGGAAGAGGCATCGCCGTCGGCAGACAACCGATTCTTTTCTTTTCTTTCGGAAAGCGAGTGCGGTGGCCCGTAGGGCCATCCGTACGGCTAAACGTGAATGTTGGACTTCTTATGTCTCCACAATTACGTCCGAAACTCCCCTGCCACAGATATGGAAGCGTGTCCGCAAGATAGCGGGTAAGTTCGTTCCCGATGTTTCCCCAGTCCTTCACCTCCGTGGTACTCTTGTGGCGGACCCGTTGCAGGTCGCTACCGAACTGGGTTCCCACTTTTCTTCTGTTAGCTCTGGTCTTCATCTTCCCCAATCTTTCCTTCTTCGTAAACCTGTTCTTGAGTCTCGTCCTTTAGATTTCTGCACTCATCTTCGACTTTCCTATAACGATCCCTTCTCTCTCTCTGAACTTCGTTCTGCCCTGGCCCTCTGCGGTTCTACGGCGGCGGGCTCCGATGGTATTCATTATGAGATGCTTCGCCATCTCCCTCCGTGCACGTCTCAGTATTTACTGAGTCTGTATAATCGGATCTGGGAGTCGTCGTCAGTCCCTGAGGACTGGCTCGATGCCGTTGTCCTCCTGTTCGCAAACCAGGGTCTCTGGGTACTTCCCCTAAGGACTTTCGCCCTATTGCCCTCACAAGTTGTGTCTGCAAACTCTTTGAACGTATGGTTAACGTTCGTCTGATGTGGTTCCTGGAACACCATCACCTCCTCTCCCCTTCTCTCAATTGGTTTCCGCAAGTGCCGCAGCACGACAGATGTCCTGGTGAACTTGGAGGTCTATATTCGTACTGCTTTTGCTGCGAAGACCTCCGTTGTTGCCGTCCTTTTTGACCTGGAAAAGGCTTACGACACCACTTGGCGTATCATATTCTATCCCAGCTTCATTCTTTTGGCCTTCGTGGTCATCTCCCTCTCTTTCTCCGCAGCTTCCTCTCTCGTCGTTCCTTTCGGGTGCGCCTTGGTACCGCTCTCTCTGCCTCTTTTCAGCAATACGAAGGTGTGCCCCAGGGTAGTGTTCTGAGCACTACTCTTTTCTGGTTGCCCTCAATGGTCTTCTTTCCTCTCTTCCTTCAGGTGTCTTCTCCGCTCTCTATGTTGATGATCTTACCCTTTGCTGTCAGGGTGATGATTCACCTCTCCTTCAGCGCCGGCTTCAACTTGCTATTGATGCCGTGTCGTCTTGGGCCACGATCATGGCTTCAAGTTCTCTGCTTCTAAGACTTGTGCCATGTCTTTTACTCGGAACACGTCGTTCTTCGTCCCTCTTTGTCACTTTATGGTCATCCCCTTGAGTACAAATTCCGCGAAGCTTTTGGGGTTATTCCTTGACACTCGTTTGTCTTGGTCTCCCCATATTTCTTACCTCCGTGTTGAGTGCTCCAAGGCCCTTGCCCTCCTTCGTTATTGTCCCATACTCTTTGGGGAGCGGATAGGCGCACTCTCCTGCTTTGCATTCCTCTCTCGTCCTGTCTAAGCTCGATTTGGTTGCCCTGCTTACTCTTCTGCTTCTCCTTCTGCTCTTCGCCGTCTTGATGCTTTGCACCATACTGGGCTGCGCCTCAGTTCTGGTGCTTTTCGTTCGTCTCCCGTTCCTTAGTTTGTATGTTGACACTGGCTTCCTATCTCTCCAGGACCGCCGTGATCGCTACTGTCTTCGCTATCTTGCGCGGTCCTTGCAACATCCTTCCTCTCGCCTCTGTCGTGCTTTAACTTTTACCCCTCTGCTGCGTTCCTGTTCCTCTTCACCACCTCCCTCTTTCTGTCCGTTTATCTCGCTTACAGATTCTCTTTCCGTTCGTGTTTCTAATGTTTCTCCCTCGTGTTGTTCCTTCTTTGCCCCCTGGAGAGTCCCCCTTCCGCAGTTTTGTACGTCCTTGACCCCTCCCTAAAGCTTTTACCCCCCCTGCGGTTCTAAAAGCCTTTTCTTTGAGCACTTTTCTTCTCACTCCCCGCCCTTTCTGTCTTCACCGATGGGTCTAAGTCTGCGGACGGTGTTGGCTACTCTGTTGTTTTTCCTGATCGCACTTATAGGTTTCGCTTACCTCCGGAGACTACATCTTTACGGCAGAGCTTTATGCTATTCTCTATGCTCTTCGTCTCCTGCTTTCCTCGTTGTCAGTCTTCTTTTGTGGTGTTGTTGACTCTCGTAGTTCCCTCATGGCTCTCGGGTCCTTTAATCCGGTTCATCCATAGTTGTCGGATCCAGCATTGGCTGTTTCTTGTTCACAGCAAGTTTAAGTCGGTTGAGT
>WNGS01101937.1:0-15762 GCA_020271785.1 Procambarus virginalis
GTTATAAATTTTTAAAGAATTCTGATAATGAAAGAGATCTAGGGGTGGTTCTAGATAAAAAAGTATCACCTGAGGACCACATAAAGAATATTGTGCGACGAGCCTATGCCACGCTTTCTAACTTCAGAATTGCTTTTAAATACATGGATGGCGATATACTAAAGAAATTGTTCACGACTTTTGTTAGGCCAAAGCTGGAATATGCAGCGGTTGTGTGGTGCCCATATCCTAAGAAGCACATCAACAAACTGGAAAAGGTGCAAAGACATGCCACTAAGTGGCTCCCAGAACTGAAGAGCAACAGCTACGAGGAGAGGTTAGAGGCATTAAATATGCCAAAACTAGAAGACAGAAGAAAAAGAGGTGATATGATCACTATATACAAAATAGTAACAGGAATTGATAAAATCGATAGGGAAGATTTCCTGAGACCTGGAACTTTAAGAACAAGAGGTCATAGATTTAAACTAGCTAAACACACATGCCGAAGAAATATAAGAAAATTCACTTTCGCAAACAGAGTGGTAGACGGTTGGAAAAAGTTAGGTGAGAAGGTGGTGGAGGCCAAGTCCGTCAATAGTTTCAAAGCGTTATATGACAAAGAGTGCTGGGAAGACAGGACACCACGAGCGTAGCTCTCATCCTGTAACTACACTTAGGTAATTACACACGCACACACACACGCACCCACACTCACACTCACACACACACACACCTAGACAAGCTGAAGGAATGGACGAACAAATGGTTGTTAGAGTTTAACCCAAGCAAATGTAATGTAATGAAGATAGGTGTAGGGAGCAGGAGGCCAGATACAAGGGTATCATCTGGGAGATGAAATTCTTCAAGAGTCAGAGAGAGAAAAAGACTGGGGGTTGACATCACGCCAGACCTGTCCCCTGTAGCCCATATCAAGAGGTTAACATCAGCGGCATATGCCAGGCTGTCCAACATAAGAAAGGCATTCAGAAACTTGTGTAAGGAATCATTCAGAACTTTGTATACCACATATGTCAGGCCAATCCTGGAGTATGCAGCCCCAGCATGGAGTCCATATCTAGTCAAGGATAAGACTAAACTGGAAAAGGTTCAAAGGTTTGCCACCAGACTAAACCCGAGCTGAGAGGTATGAGCTACGAAGAGAGTCTACGAGAATTAAACCTCACTTCGCTGGAAGACAGAAGAGTTAGGGGGGACATGATCACCACATTCAAGATTCTCAAGGGAATTGGTAGGGTAGATAAAGACAGGCTATTTAACACAAGGGGCACACGCACTAGGGGACACAGGTGGAAACTGAGTGCCCAAATGAGCCACAGAGATATTAGAAAGAACATTTTTAGTGTCAGAATCGTTGACAAATGGAATGCATTAGGAAGTGATGTGGTGGAGGCTGACTCCATACACAGTTTCAAGTATAGATATGATAGAGCCCAATAGGCTCAGGAACCTGTACACCAGTTGATTGGCGGTTGAGAGGCGGGACCAAAGAGCCAGAGCTAAACCCCCGCAAGCACAATTAGGTGAGTACACACACACACACACACACACACACACACATGGGGGGCCTCGTAGCCTGTGGATAGCGCGCAGGACTCGTAATTCTGTGGCGCGGGTTCGATTCCCGCACGAGGCAGAAACAAATGGGCAAAGTTTCTTTCACCCTGAATGCCCCTGTTACCTAGCAGTAAATAGGTACCTGGGAGTTAGTCAGCTGTTACGGGCTGCTTCCTGGGGTGTGTGTGTGTGTGGGGTGGGTGTGTGGCAGGGGGGGGGGGAAAGAAGTAGTTAGCAAACAGTTGATTGACAGTTGAGAGGCGGGCCGAAAGAGCAAAGCTCAACCCCCGCAAACACAACTACAACTACGTGAATACACACACACACACACACACACACACACATACACACACACACACACACACACACACACACACACACGCACACACACAACACACACACACACACACACACACACACACACACACACGCACACACACACACATACACACGCTAGTACCATGAAGCAGAACACAATTGCGCGGTAGCCAACGCTAATGAGTACTGACGATCATAATATATATATATATATATATATATTATATATATATATATATATATATATATATATATATATATATATATATATATATATATATATATAGAACCTTGAGAGCGAGAGAGATATACAGCAAAAGCTGTACTCATCAAGTGGCCTTGCTGGGCCGAGTACTAGCTCCTGACCCTCGCCTTGAGACCGTTAGTAAATAAGGACACATTTACGAACTTAAAAAAATATAAAGCTGACCTGTGCATGAATAACAAAACACAGGCAGAAGAAGAAACATATTTACGTATATATAGTACAAGGTTAAAGAGAGAATTCACTCAGAGGAGAATTCATTCTCGGACATCATGTTTTGGTTAATATATTCAAATCTTGAGAAAGTATTGACCAACCTCACTGCACATCATATATGCTTTAAGGTCCACAGGGGAATGGTTAATATTATTATTCATTACAATGCAAAACAGTGGATGGTGGTAGTTTTTTAACAACGGATCCTCAGGGAGGGAATCAGCTCATGCGAATGGATTAAGAACGAAGGTAAGGAGAGAGAGAGAGAGCTATTAGCAAGAAGCATTAGCAAGAATAGCTAATTTACCCCTAACAGCAGATAGGAACAACCTAACAGTTGTCCGTAGCAGCTAGCAAACTATTACTAGTTGCAGGGACGTTGTTAAAGGAAATTTGATTGAATCAGCTCTAATTAATCACTGTTCCAATACCTTTAACGATATAGCTGGCCTAAATGAACTCGATTTAGGAGGCTGTTGCTGTCTTATGTTTATAACCTTAGGTTAGGTTATACTACTTCGACTCTCACACACGGGAGTCGAAGGAGTGTCGGGTGACGTGAAGGGGCAGTCNCAATTTACCTCAGGTCAACAGAAGTCTGTTGACGTTCTTCTGCCTCGTGTTATCGTTCTGACACATTACACCCTTGTGGAACCCCACTCGTCACCTCTCTCAGGATATGCAGTTGTTGTGTCCGTCTCGTTACGAAGCCCGTCTTGGCAGGTGTCCTCCCTCCGTTGTAAGTAAATATAACACTCGTGGTGCTTACTGGAAAAACTTCCTTTCTACCTCTTCTTTTCTTTCCACTCCATCTCCTATCTTCCCTCTTCCACCTTTCATCCAGCTGTGTGTGATCCATTTGGGCGACCTTTTTCATAAATTTTCCTTCCTTTTATCTTTCATCTCTCTCCCTCTCTCCTCTCTCTTTCCCCCCACTCTCCCCCCCCCTCCACACAATATTCCCACCACACGACCTCTCCAGGATCCTCAGCCTCCGCATCTTCATCTTCTCCAACAGCAGTATTGTCTCCAAGAGTCAGAAATTTCATAAAAATTCTTTGCTGTGTGGTTGAGGGAAGTGTATGGTGTGGCCGGGGCTGCCTAGCTCCGGGCTCTCTATAGTGCTCTAGGCTCCAGTCGGTAGCCTGGCAGGGCAGGCGATACCACCTCTATGTTCATCATTATCATCGCATTGTCATCGTCATTATCTCAACTTATCATAATTATTGTCATGGTAGCATTATCCGTGTATCCATTATATCCAGTCTTATTCCTCATTATGCATCTTTCTTATTATTCCTCCCCTATTGACCTCTGTTAGTCATTCCTGTCCCCATTACATCTATCCGCCTACCTGTCCCTATTCCTCCTTCACTATACTACTCCTCCCACCAGCATCACTCGCCGTCCCCCCCCCCCCTCTATCTCTCTCTCTCTCTCTCTCCTCTCTCTCTCTCTTCTCTCTCTCTCTCTCTCTCAGGGCCATAAACCTATGAGGGAGGGGAGTGGGTTGGGAATGGTTTCACAAGATAAGGAGGGAGTTACACTCCCTGGGCCAGCGCTGCGACGACTCTGATCCTCCGAAATAAATCAACTACCTTCACTCAAACCTTATTTGCCGCTATTTTTTTGTGTTTTTCCCCCAAGTTTTTCTGTAACATTGGCCTGTGAGGAACAGTTTGCTTTATGTCGATATTGGCTTTAAACATGGCCTCGGTTTGTGTGTGATTGTTTTCTCTCATATGTTTTGTTGGATGATTATGTTGCTTCATATATTAAGAAAGTGGAACATGGGAATTAAGATGTAGGCCAGCGTCGAGTTATTAAGGTACAAGGGCTTGTGGTGCGGGCATTATGCCAATGATATAATAGATTGGTGGTGTGGACTAAGAACACAAGCAGGAGATAAACGTCTTGATCTAATACAGTCCTTAATTTTCTTCGCCTTGAAAGACAGCCCACCGAGAAGATACTTTTTTTTCTTGTGGAGACAAGAGTAAAGGGATTCTCGATCAAATTTAAGGAGAAAGACAGCCAAGCGCACCCAAGATCTCCTAAGATGGAATGCACTTTAAGAATGAGAGCTCCCAAAATATAATTTGGGGAGCTAATAAAAGCAGCATCTTTACAAAGGTCTCTTTGACCTTGTACAAATAAAAGGCAGTAAACATTAACTCAAATAAGCACAACGTCTGGAAGATCTGTCGAACTATCAGTCATAAATTTTTTTATCTTATCATGGGAAAGCGCCAAGCCATTGCGACTTTATAGCACTGGAAGGGATCAGGATAAGGTTTTGGATGGGACGGGGGAAAAGGATTGGTGCCCAACCACTGGACGGTCGGGGATTAAACGCCGACCTGCATGAAGCGAGGCCGTCGCTCTACCGTACAGCCCAAGTGTTCATTTATAACAAAGTGTCTTTAACATTTAAATGGGAGTTAAATCCTGTCACCTTGCAAATAAAATTAGCTAAAAAGACGAAAAAAAAAATTGTATAAATCACTAAGAAAAATTCCAGAATTCCTTCGCTTACACGCAAGAAGTAGAATAAAGGCAGAAGTCAATAGAGGTAAAAATGCTTAAAATATATATCTGACTTACGACACTATGGTGAAACTGAACGATAAGCCAACACCAACAATCTGAAAGACTGAACGAACATCATTCTACACAGATTGTTGACGCAGGAGAGGAGAATGAGATTAGGGGGTATCTCCATCTTATCTGAGATAATTAGGAAGAACTTTGACAAGTTAGAGTTCTCTGAAGCTTCAGTAATGAGGGGAACTTGACCCAAAACTATACAAAATCTTGCTGAAGTCTTGACGCCCTTGGTAGTGAAAATCATTTTCAGAAAACCCTTAGACCATGTAGAAACCTCCTGAGACTGGTAACATGTAAACTTTATCTTGTCTTTAAAGGCAGAAAACAACTCCGGACCCATCAACCTAACCTAACCTGACCTACCCCAACAACACACACATACACACACACACACACGTTGTAGATATGATAGAGCCCAGTAGGCTCAGGAATCTGTACACCAGTTGATTGACGGTTGGGAGGCGGGACCAAAGAGCCAAAGCTCAACCCCCGCAAGCACAATTAGGTGAGTACACACATACACACACACACACACACACACACACACACACACACACACACACACACACACACACACACACACACACACACACACACACACACACACACACTCACACAAACACAAGGAGGGTTGAAACACACACACACACACACACACACGGAGGATTGAAACAGAGGATGGTAGTAGGAGACTACAAGATGACCTAGACAGACTGAATGAATGGTCCAACAAATGGCTGTTGAAGTTCAACTCGAGTAAATGCAAAGTAATGAAACTAGTCAGTGGAAACAGGAGGTCAGACACAGGATACAGAATAGGAGATGAAGCACTTAATGAAACAGACAGAGAGAAAGTTCTAGGAGTTGATATCACACCAAACCTGTCTCCTGAAGCCCACATAAAGAGAATAACATCTGCGGCATATGCGAGGCTGGCTAACATCAGAACGGCGTTCAGGAACCTGTGTAAGGAATCATTCAGAATCTTGTACACCACATATGTAAGACCAATCCTGGAGTATGCGGCCCCAGCATGGAGCCCGTACCTTGTCAAGCACAAGACGAAGCTGGAAAAAGTTCAAAGGTATGCCACTAGACTAGTCCCAGAACTAAGAGGCATGAGTTACGAGGAAAGGCTGCGGGAAATGCACCTTACGACACTGGAAGGTAAACAAGGACAAACTATTCAACACTGGGGGACGCGAACAAGGGGACACAGGTCTAAACTGAGTACCAACATGAGCCACAGAGACGTAAGAAGCAACTATTTCAGTGTCAGAGCAGTTAACAGATGGAATGCATCAGGCAGTGATGTGGTGGAGGCTGACTCCATACACAGTTTCAAATGTAGATATGATAGAGCCCAGTAGCCTCAGGAATCTGTACACCAGTTGATTGACAGTTGAGAGGCGGGACCAAAGCGCCACAGTTCAACCCCTGCAAGCACAAATAGGTGAGTACACAGTAATTCATCTCTCGGCTTTAAACTAAAACTGGGGTTCAGCAGGCTTTACATTAGCGTTCCCAAATGCATTTTACTAGTAAGAAGCTTAAGAGCTGTCATCCCTCACCAGCTTATTCTGAAGCTCGCATGCTAATCTAACGCGAGGCGAGTTTGGGAAAATCTACCATTAATGAGCGCTAATCTACATCCCCTGGTAGGCCCAGACCAACAACATGGTAGATTTGATGCCAGAGTGTCTTTGACCTCGTGAGGGTCATGGTCACTCTCGTGTGGGTCGTGGGCACTCTCGTGTGGGTCGTAGGCACTCTCGTGTGGGTCGTTGGCACTCTCGTGTGGGTCGTTGGTACTCTCGTGTGGGTCGTTGGCACTCTCGTGTGGGTCGTTGGCACTCTCGTTTGGGTCGTTGGCACTCTCGTGTGGGTCGTAGGCACTCTCGTTTGGGTCGTTGGCACTCTCGTGTGGGTCGTAGGCACTCTCGTGTGGGTCGTTGGCACTCTCGTGTGGGTCGTTGGCACTCTCGTGTGGGTCGTTGGTACTCTCGTGTGGGTCGTTGGTACTCTCGTGTGGGTCGTTGGTACTCTCGTGTGGGTTGTTGCACTCTCGTGTGGGTCGTTGGTACTCTCGTGTGGGTCGTTGGTACTCTCGTGTGGGTCGTTGGCACTCTCGTGTGGGTCGTAGGCACTCTCGTGTGGGTCGTTGGCACTCTCGTGTGGGTCGCAGGCACTCTCGTGTGGGTCGTAGGCACTCTCGTGTGGGTCGCAGGCACTCTCGTGTGGGTCGCAGGCACTCTCGTGTGGGTCACAGGCACTCTCGTGTGGGTCGCAGGCACTCTCGTGTGGGTCGCAGGCACTCTCGTGTGGGTCGCAGGCACTCTCGTGTGGGTCGCAGGCACTCTCGTGTGGGTCGCAGGCACTCTCGTGTGGGTCGCAGGCACTCTCGTGTGGGTCGCGGGCACTCTCGCGAGCGAACAGCGTCCAGATGCGGGGCTGGTGACGCCTGGATGATCGCTGATAGAACATTGTTCTCGTAAGAACAATGTTCTCGAGAACTGTACAACCTAAAGCAAGCGCCTGATGGTTGGCTTATCATGGTATGGACACTTAATATTGGTCCTCTGGCTCGGTGGCTACCTGTTCTTCATGAACGAGGCTGCTCCCACTCACCCCGTGTTCTTCATGAACAAGGTTGCTCCCACTCACCGCGTGTTCTCCAATTCCTCCTCACAAAAGAAACAGCAATTCGGTCGAAATTAAAATTTGTGTAAAAAACTATATATGCCCGCGGTTGTCAAACTACTCGCCAATTCTCCCACGAACCATAAACATTTTTCTACCCCAAAAGCTTCAAATTTCAGCTGGAAAAATGTACTTTTAGCGAAAGCGGTCACGTTACGCCTGAACAAACACACCAACACAAAACAGATTAGAAACACATGGTCTCTAGAGCCCCCATGTTGCTGTGGGTCAGAGCCCCATGTTGCTGTGGGTCAGAGCCCATGTTGCTGTGGGTCAGAGCCCCATGTTGCTATGCACCAGAGCCCATGTTGCTGTGGGTCAGAGCCCATGTTGCTGTGGGTCAGAGCCCCATGTTGCTGTGGGTCAGAGCCCCATGTTGCTGTGGGTCAGAGCCCCATGTTGCTGTGGGTCAGAGCCCCATGTTGCTGTGGGTCAGAGCCCCATGTTGCTGTGGGTCAGAGCCCCATGTTGCTGTGGGTCAGAGCCCATGTTGCTATGCACCAGAACCCATGTTGCTATGCGCCAGAGCCCCATGTTGCTGTGGGTCAGCGCCCATGTTGCTGTGGGTCAGAGCCCCATGTTGCTGTGGGTCAGAGCCCCATGTTGCTGTGGGTCAGAGCCCCATGTTGCTGTGGGTCAGAGCCCCATGTTGCTGTGGGTCAGAGCCCCATGTTGCTGTGGGTCAGAGCCCATGTTGCTATGCACCAGAACCCATGTTGCTATGCGCCAGAGCCCATGTTGCTGTTGGCTTATTGCAACCTTCATACCCAGTGTAGTGTTCGCCATTGTCTTAGTGCTTGTCCTGGTGCTTGTCCTGGTGCTTGTCCTAGTGCTTGTCCTGGTGCTTGTCCTGGTGCTTGTCCTAGTGCTTGTCCTGGTGCTTGTCCTGGTGCTTGTCCTGGTGCTTGTCCTGGTGCTTGTCCTGGTGCTTGTCCTAGTGCTTGTCCTGGTGCTTGTCCTGGTGCTTGTCCTGGTGCTTGTCCTAGTGCTTGTCCTGGTGCTTGTCCTAGTGCTTGCCCTGGTGCTTGTCCTGGTGCTTGTCCTGGTGCTTGTCCTAGTGCTTGTCCTGGTGCTTGTCCTGGTGCTTGTCCTAGTGCTTGTCCTGGTGCTTGTCCTGGTGCTTGTCCTAGTGCTTGTCCTGGTGCTTGTCCTAGTGCTTGTCTTGGTGCTTGCCCTGGTGCTTGCCCTGGTGCTTGTCCTGGTGCTTGTCCTAGTGCTTGTTCTGGTGCTTGTCCTGGTGCTTGTCCTGGTGCTTGTCTTAGACCAAAGTCTTAGTCATTGTCTTAATCGTGGGTTTGGCCCAAATAATATTATTTAGATTCACAATACTGTAGTGACTCTGCGACCCTGTGTACCAACTTGATATGAATATGATGACTATTGGGGGGGGGGCTAGCTTCATCCAAACATTGGTATGATACTTAGAAGAGGAAAGGGCCCGTAATGGCATTAACATTATATTAATATGATTATTGAAGAGGGCCGTACCATCACCCTCAATAATATGATGATTCAGAGGGTCCCAGAACCATCCTCACATTACTATGATGAATCAGAGGGCCCCCAGCACCAACCTCACATTACTGTGATGAATCAGAGGGCCCCCAGCACCAACCTCACATTACTATGATGAATCAGAGGGCCCCCAGCACCAACCTCACATTACTGTGATGAATCAGAGGGCCCCCAGCACCAACCTCACATTACTATGATGAATCAGAGGGCCACCAGCATCAACCTAACATTACTATGATGAATCAGAGGGCCCCCAGCATCAACTTCACATTACTATGATGAATCAGAGGGCACCCAGCATCAACCTCAAATTACTATGATGAATCAGACGGCCCCCAGCATCAACCTCACAATAATATGATGATTCAGAGGGTCCCAGCACCAACCTCATATTACTATGATGAATCAGAGGGCCCCCAGCACCAACCTCATATTACTATGATGAATCAGAGGGCCCCCAGCACCAACCTACCATTACTATGATGAATCAGAGGGGCCCCAGCACCAACCTCACATTACTATGATGAATCAGAGGGCCCCCAGCACCAACCTCACATTACTATGATGAATCAGAGGGCCCCCAGCACCAACCTAACATTACTATGATGAATCAGAGGGCCCCCAGCACCAACCTAACATTACTATGATGAATCAGAGGGCCCCCAGCATCAACCTCACATTACTATGATGAATCAGAGGGCCCCCAGCACCAACCTAACATTACTATGATGAATCAGAGGGCCCCCAGCATCAACCTCACATTACTATGATGAATCAGAGGGCCCCCAGCACCAACCTCACATTACTATGATGAATCAGAGGGCCCCCAGCACCAACCTCACATTACTATGATGAATCATAGGGCCCCCAGCACCAACCTCACATTACTATGATGAATCAGACGGCCCCCAGCACCAACCTAACATTACTATGCATTAAAACAGACTCAAGGCAATTCCATCTTCATGAATATCATATAAAGTTATCTTTTAATTTGTCCCCAAAAATTATATTGGATAAAAATTGCCTATTGGTCACAAATATTTTGGTGATCAGCTGTTGATCACCACCCCACGTGATGGGAGGAGCCACGTGGTGGGAGGAGCCACGTGGTGGGAGGAGACACGTGGTGGGAGGAGCCACGTGGTGGGAGGAGCCACGTGGTGGGAGGAGCCGCGTGGTGGGAGGAGCCACGTGGTGGGAGGAGCCACGTGGTGGGAGGAGCCACGTGGTGGGAGGACACACGTGGTGGGAGGAGCCACGTGGCGGGAGGAGCCACGTGGTGGGAGGAGCCACGTGGTGGAAGGACACACGTGGTGGGAGGAGACACGTGGTGGGAAGAGCCACGTGGTGGGAGGAGTCACGTGGTGGGAGGAGCCACGTAGTGGGAGGAGACACGTGGTGGGAGGAGACACGTGGTGGGAGGACACACGTGGTGGGAGGAGCCACGTGGTGGGAGGACACACGTGGTGGGAGGAGCCACGTGGTGGGAGGAGCCACGTGGTGGGAGGAGACACGTGGTGGGAGGAGCCACGTGGTGGGAGGAGACACGTGGTGGGAGGAGACACGTGGTGGGAGGAGACACGTGGTGGGAGGAGACACGTGGTGGGAGGAGCCACGTGGTGGGAGGAGCCACGTGGTGGGAGGAGCCACGTGGTGGGAGGACACACGTGGCGGGAGGAGACACGTGGCGGGAGGAGACACGTGGCAGGAGGAGTAAACACACCAAACAAAACACGGCGTGAGAGAGACAGACAGACAGACAGACAGACAGACAGACAGACATACAGACAGACAGACAGACAGACAGACAGACAGACAGACAGACAGACAGACAGACAGACAGACAGACAGACAGACAGGCAGACAGGCAGACAGACATACAGACAGACAGACAGACAGACAGACAGACAGACAGACAGACAGACAGACAGACAGACAGACAGACAGACAGACAGACAGACAGACAGGCAGACAGACAGACAGGGTAACACCTCGCCTCAGGTGACACCAATTGAGGTCGAGAATAATTTCGTTTGAGTTCAGCTAAGTGGGCGACCTGAGGACAGCTGTGAGGGAGGCAGGTGTGAGGGAGGCAGGTGTGAGGGAAGGACAGCTGTGAGGGAGGCAGGTGTGAGGGAGGCAGGTGTGAGGGAAGGACAGCTGTGAGGCAGGCAGGTGTGAGTGAAGGCAGGTGTGAGTGAAAGCAGGTGTGAATGAAGGCAGGTGTGAGTGAAAGCAGCTGTGAATGAAGGCAGGTGATTGTGAAGGCAGATAATTGTGAAGGCAGATTATTGTGATGGCAGGTGATTGTGAAGGCAGGTGATTATGAAGACAGATAATTGTGATGGCAGGTGATTGTAAAGACAGGTGTACATTCTGAGTAATGACCGCCCTCCTGGACGATCAACACTCTCCTGTCCTCACATTATCAGAATTCAGATCAATAAGACTCATCACAAGTCTTGACCCATCCTGGTTGGTCGGGCCAGTACACATCAGAGCCAATACAACACAGCACAGATGCCGAGGCCAACATTCTCAACGTTCTCCTCATCTGGCCCAACTTCCTGGACAGCCAGAAGATGGCACTGACAACTCAAGGCGCTCAGCAATCAACAGCTTCACATGCTGGATGAGAGAGAGAGAGAGAGAGAGAGAGAGAGAGAGAGAGAGAGAGAGAGAGAGAGAGAGGAGAGAGAGAGAGNATTACTATGATGAATCAGAGGGCCCCCAGCATCAACCTCACATTACTATGATGAATCAGAGGGCCCCCAGCACCAACCTCACATTACTATGATGAATCAGAGGGCCCCCCAGCATCAACCTCACATTACTATGATGAATCAGAGGGCCACCAGCATCAACCTCACAATTACTATGATGAATCAGACGCCGCCCAGCATCAACCTCACATTATGATGAATCAGGAGGGCCCCCAGCACCAACCTCACATTACTATGATGAATCAGAGGCCCCCAGCATCAACTTCACATTACTATGATGAATCAGAGGGCCCCCAGCATCAACTTTACATTACTATGATGAATCAGAGGGCCCCCAGCATCAACTTCACATTACTATGATGAATCAGAGGGCCCCCAGCATCAACCTCACATTACTATGATGAATCAGAGGGCCCCCAGCATCAACTTCACATTACTATGATGAATCAGAGGGCCCCCCAGCATCAACTTCACATTACTATGATGAATCAGAGGGCCCCCAGCATCAACCTCACATTACTATGATGAATCAGAGGGCCCCCAGCATCAACCTCACATTACTATGATGAATCAGAGGGCCCCCAGCATCAACCTCACATTACTATGATGAATCAGAGGGCCCCCAGCACCAACCTCACATTACTATGATGAATCAGAGGGCCCCCAGCATCAACCTCACATTACTATGATGAATCAGAGGGCCCCCAGCACCAACCTCACATTACTATGATGAATCAGAGGGCCCCCAGCATCAACCTCACATTACTATGATGAATCAGAGGGCCCCCAGCATCAACCTCACATTACTATGATGAATCAGACGGCCCCCAGCATCAACCTCACATTACTATGATGAATCAGAGGGCCACCAGCATCAACCTCACATTACTATGATGAATCAGACGGCCCCCAGCATCAACCTCACATTACTATGATGAATCAGAGGGCCCCCAGCACCAACCTCACATTACTATGATGAATCAGAGGGCCCCCAGCATCAACTTCACATTACTATGATGAATCAGAGGGCCCCCAGCATCAACTTCACATTACTATGATGAATCAGAGGGCCCCCAGCATCAACTTCACATTACTATGATGAATCAGAGGGCCCCCAGCATCAACTTCACATTACTATGATGAATCAGAGGGCCCCCAGCATCAACTTCACATTACTATGATGAATCAGAGGGCCCCCAGCATCAACCTCACATTACTATGATGAATCAGAGGGCCCCCAGCATCAACCTCACATTACTATGATGAATCAGAGGGCCCCCAGCATCAACCTCACATTACTATGATGAATCAGAGGGCCCCCAGCACCAACCTCACATTACTATGATGAATCAGAGGGCCCCCAGCATCAACCTCACATTACTATGATGAATCAGAGGGCCCCCAGCACCAACCTCACATTACTATGATGAATCATAGGGCCCCCAGCACCAACCTCACATTACTATGATGAATCAGACGGCCCCCAGCACCAACCTAACATTACTATGCATTAAAACAGACTCAAGGCAATTCCATCTTCATGAATATCATATAAAGTTATCTTTTAATTTGTCCCCAAAAATTATATTGGATAAAAATTGCCTATTGGTCACAAATATTTTGGTGATCAGCTGTTGATCACCACCCCACGTGGTGGGAGGAGCCACGTGGTGGGAGGAGCCACGTGGTGGGAGGAGCCACGTGGTGGGAGGAGCCACGTGGTGGGAGGAGACACGTGGTGGGAGGACACACGTGGTGGGAGGAGACACGTGGTGGGAGGAGACACGTGGTGGGAGGACACACGTGGTGGGAGGAAACACGTGGTGGGAGGACACACGTGGTGGGAGGAGCCACGTGGTGGGAGACACACGTGGTGGGAGGACACACGTGGTGGGAGGAGACACGTGGTGGGAGGACACACGTGGTGGGAGGAGACACGTGGTGGGAGGACACACGTGGTGGGAGGAGCCACGTGGTGGGAGGAGCCACGTGGTGGGAGGAGCCACGTGGTGGGAGGAGCCACGTGGTGGGAGGAGCCGCGTGGTGGGAGGAGCCACGTGGTGGGAGGAGACACGTGGTGGGAGGACACACGTGGTGGGAGGAGCCACGTGGCGGGAGGAGCCACGTGGTGGGAGGAGACACGTGGTGGGAGGACACACGTGGTGGGAGGAGCCACGTGGTGGGAGACACACGTGGTGGGAGGACACACGTGGTGGGAGGAGACACGTGGTGGGAGGACACACGTGGTGGGAGGAGACACGTGGTGGGAGGACACACGTGGTGGGAGGACACACGTGGTGGGAGGAGCCACGTGGTGGGAGGAGCCACGTGGTGGGAGGAGCCACGTGGTGGGAGGAGACACGTGGTGGGAGGACACACGTGGTGGGAGGAGACACGTGGTGGGAGGAGACACGTGGTGGGAGGACACACGTGGTGGTAGGAGACACGTGGTGGGAGGACACACGTGGTGGGAGGAGCCACGTGGTGGGAAGACACACGTGGTGGGAGGACACACGTGGTGGGAGGAGACACGTGGTGGGAGGACACACGTGGTGGGAGGAGACACGTGGTGGGAGGACACACGTGGTGGGAGGAGCCACGTGGTGGGAGGAGCCACGTGGTGGGAGGAGCCACGTGGTGGGAGGAGCCACGTGGTGGGAGGAGCCACGTGGTGGAGGAGCCGCGTGGTGGGAGGAGCCACGTGGTGGGAGGAGACACGTGGTGGGAGGACACACGTGGTAGAGGAGCCACGTGGCGGGAGGAGCCACGTGGTGGGAGGAGACACGTGGTGGGAGGACACACGTGGTGGGAGGAGCCACGTGGTGGGGAGACACACGTGGTGGGAGGACACACGTGTGGGAGGAGACACGTGGTGGGAGGACACACGTGGTGGGAGGAGACACGTGGTGGGAGGACACACGTGTGGGAGGAGCCACGTGGTGGGAGGAGCCACGTGGTGGGAGGAGCCACGTGGTGGGAGGAGCCGCGTGGTGGAGGAGCCACGTGGTGGGAGGAGCCGCGTGGTGGGAGGAGACACGTGGTGGGAGGAGTCACGTGGTGGGAGGACACACGTGGTGGGAGGAGCCACGTGGTGGGAGGAGACACGTGGTGGGAGGAGACACGTGGTGGGAGGAGACACGTGGTGGGAGGACACACGTGGTGGGAGGAGCCACGTGGTGGGAGGAGACACGTGGTGGGAGGAGACACGTGGTGGGAGGAGACACGTGGTGGGAGGAGACACGTGGTGGGAGGACACACGTGGCGGGAGGAGACACGTGGTGGGAGGAGACACGTGGTGGGAGGAGACACGTGGTGGGAGGAGACACGTGGTGGGAGGAGACACGTGGTGGGAGGACACACGTGGCGGGAGGAGACACGTGGTGGGAGGAGACACGAGGCAGGAGGAGTAAACACACCAAACAAAACACGGCGTGAGAGAGACAGACAGACAGACAGACAGACAGACAGACAGACAGACAGACAGACAGACAGACAGACAGACAGACAGACAGACAGACAGACAGGCAGACAGGCAGACAGGGTAACACCTCGCCTCAGGTGACACCAATTGAGGTCGAGAATAATTTCGTTTGAGTTCAGCTAAGTGGGCGACCTGAGGACAGCTGTGAGGGAGGCGGTGTGAGGGAGGCAGGTGTGAGGGAAGGACAGCTGTGAGGCAGGCAGGTGTGAGGGAGGCAGGTGTGAGGGAAGGACAGCTGTGAGGGAGGCAGGTGTGAGGGAAGGACAGCTGTGAGGCAGGCAGGTGTGAGGGAGCAGGTGTGAGGGAAGGACAGCTGTGAGGGAGGCAGGTGTGAGGAGGCAGGTGTGAAGGAAGGACAGCTGTGAGGGAGGCAGGTG
>WNGS01101941.1:0-13585 GCA_020271785.1 Procambarus virginalis
TAGAGAAGGTTGGAGTTTGAAGAGATGGATTCAGAACTGTGAAGGTTTCAGTGACTACATATCAGGCACCATAGCAACTGGAGGACAGAAAATTATAGTAGTAGTCATATATAACCCCCCACCGAATGACAGAAGACCCAGACAGGAATATGATAGAAACAACATGGCCACCATCAATATAATAGAGAGAGCAGCTTCTGTGGCTAGCAGGAACGGATCCAGACTACTAATCATGGGAGACTTCAACCATGGAAGATAGATTGGGGGAACAGAGACCCACATGGAGGCCCAGACACATGGAGAGCTAAGCTGCTGGATGTGGCAACAAGAAACTTTCTAAGTCAACACGTCAAGGGACCGACAAGAATGAGAGGAGGGGATGAACCAGCCTTGCTTGATCTGATATTTACCCTAAATGAGTCGGATATAAGGGAGTTAAGTTGGAAGCCCCCTTGGGAATGAGTGATCATAGTGTATTGAGCTTTGAGTACCTGGTTGAGCTAGGAATTATCACCCCAAAAAAGAACTGGGAACCAAAGGGCTGGCGTACCGAAAGGGAAACTATGAGGAGATGAATAAATTCCTATGGGATATACATTGGGACACAGAACTCGGAACCAAGTCCGTACAAGACATGATGGACTATGTCACCCAAAAATGTCAGGAGGCTGTAAGCAGGTTGTCCCAGCCCAACAGGAAAAACAGAGAAGCAAAGGAAGAATCCGTGGTTTAATAGGGAATGTATGAAAGCAAAGGAGCTGAACAAAGGGCATGGAGGAACTTCCGTAATAACAGAACACCAGAAAGTAGAGAGAGATACCAGAGAACCAGGAACGAGTATGTAGTGTGAGAAGAGCAGCTGAGAAAAGGTATGAAATGATATAGCTAATAAAGCCAAGACGAACCAAAGCTACTACACAGTCACATCAGGAGGAAGACAACAGTGAAGGAACAGGTGATGAAACTAAGGATGGGTGAGGACAGGTACACAGAGAATGACAAAGAGGTGTGTGAAGAACTAAACAAAAGGTTCCAGGAGGTCTTTACAATAGAAGAGGGAGAGGTCACGGCGCTTGGAGATGTGGCAGCAAACCAGGTGACCTTGGATAGGTTCGAAATTACAAGAGATGAGGTCAAGAAGCACCTATTGGAGCTGGATGTGAAAAAGGCTCTTGGGCCAGACGGAATCTCACCATGGGTATTGAAAGAGTGTGCAGGAGCACTTTGCTTGCCACTCTCCATAGTGTATAGTAGGTCACTGGAAACGGGAGACCTACCAGAAATAGGGAAGACTGCTAATGTAGTACCAATATACAAAAAGGGTGACAGACAAGAGGCACTGAACTACAGGCCAGTGTCCTAAACTTGTATACCATGCAAGGTGATGGAGAGGATTGTGAGAAAAAACCTAGTAACACATCTGGAGAGAAGAGACTTCGTGACAAACCATCAACATGGGTTCAGGGAGGGTAAATCTTGCCTTACAGGCTTGATAGAATTCTGCGATCATGTGACAAAGATTAAACAAGAAAGAGAAGGATGAGCGGACTGCATTTTCTTGGACTGTCGGAAAGCCTTTGACACAGTACCCCATAAAAGGTTGATGCGTAAGCTGGAGAAACAGGCAGGAGTAACTGGTAGGGCTCTCCAGTGGATAAGGGAGTACCTAAGCAATAGGAAGTAGAGAGTTACAGTGAGGGGTGAGACCTCAGAATGGCGTGAAGTTACCAGTGGAGTCCCACAGGGTTCTGTACTCGGACCTATCCTGTTTCTGATATACGTAAATGATCTCCCAGAGGGTATAGAATCATTCCTCTCAATGTTTGCTGACGACGCCAAAATTATGAGAAGGATTAAGACAGAGAAGGACAGCTTGAGGCTTCATGAAGACCTGGACAAGCTGCTGGAATGTTTGAACAAATGGCTGTTAGAGTTTAGCCCAAGCAAATGTAATGTAATGAAGATAGGGGTAGGAAGCAAGAGACCAGATACAAGATATAATTTGGGAGATGAAATACTTCAAAAGTCAGAGAGAGAGAGAGAGAGACCTGGGTGTTGATATCACGCCAGACCTGTCCCCTGAAGCTCATATAAAGAGGATAACATCAGCAGCATATGCCAGGTTGGCTAACATAAGAACGGCCTTTAGAAACTTGTGTAAGGAATCTTTCAGAATATTATATACCACATATGTCAGACCAATCCTGGAGTATGCGGCTCCAGCACGGAATCCATATCTAGTCAAGCATAAGACTAAAGTGGAAAAGGTTCAAAGGTTTGCCACCAGACTAGTACCGAGCTGAGAGGTATGAGCTACGAGGAGAGACTACGGGAATTAAACCTCACTTCGTTGGAAGACAGAAGAGTTAGGGTGGACATGATCACCAATTCAAGATTCTCAAGGGAATCGTCAGGGTTGATAAAGACAGGCTGTTTAACACAAGGGGCACACGCACTAGGGGACACAGGTGGAAACTGAAACATCTTCTACCATCAGAGCCACAACCACACCTGCTACCATCAGAGCCACAACCACACTTGCTACCATCAGAGTCACAACCACACCTGCTTTCACCAGAGCAACAACCACGCCTGCTACCATCAGAGCCACAATCACACCTGCTACCATCAGAGCCACAACCACACTTGCTACCATCAGAGTCACAACCACACTTGCTACCATCAGAGCCACAACCACACTTGCTACCATCAGAGTCACAACCACACCTGCTTTCACCAGAGCAACAACCACACCTGCTACCATCAGAGTTACAACGACAGATGCTTCCGTCAGAGGCACAACTACAGCTGCTACAATTAGTCAGAACCACACCTGCTACCATCAGAGCTACAACCACACCTGCTACCATCATAGCCACAACCACACCTGCTACCATCAGAGCAACATTAACAGCTGCTATCACCGGAGCCACAACCGCACCTACTACCATCAGAGCCACAACCACACCTGCTTCCACAGGAGCCACAATCACAACTGCTACCGTTGAAGCCACAACCACACCAACTACCATCAGAGCCACAATCACGGCTGCTATCATCAGAGTCGCAACCACACCTGATACCGTCAGAGCCACAACGAAACTGTTATAATCAGAGCCACAACCACACCAACTACCATGAGAGCCACAACCACACCTGCTACCATCAGAGCCACAACCACACCTGCTACCATGAGAGCCACAACCACACCTGCTACCATCAGAGCCACAACCACACCTGCTACCATCAGAGCCACAACCACATCTACTACCATCAGAGCAACAACCACACCTACAACCACAAAAGCCACAATGACACCTGCTACCACCAGAGCCACAACTACAGCTTCCACCACGAGTGCTTCAACCACAGCTGCAACCATCAGAGCCACAACCACACCTGCTACCACCAGAGCTACAACCACAACTGCTACATTCAGAGCCACAACCACACGTGCTACCATCAGAGCCGCAACCACAACTGCTACCATTAGATCGACAACCACACCAAGTAACACCAAAGCCCCAACCACACTTTCAACCACATATTTTTACATATAGCATATAGAGCTATAAATAGCTCTATATGTCGTCTGCGACTTTCAACAACTCTCTATGTGTCGTTTGCAACACTAGACAGCTCTCTATGTTTCGTCTGCGACTCTAGAATGCTCTCTATATGTCGTCTGCGCTTCTAGACAGCTCTCTATATGTCGTCTGCGACTCTAGACAGCTCTTTGTATATCGTCTGCTACTCTAGACAGCTCTCTTCATGTCGTCTTCGACTCTAGTCAGATCTCTACATGTCGCGTGCGACCCCTAGACAGCTCTCTATATGTCGTCTGCAATTCTAGACAGTTCTCTATATATCGTCTGTGACACTATAAAATTCTATATTTCGTATGCGACTCTAGACCGCTTTCTGTATGTCGTCTACGACTCTAGACATTTCTCTTAACGTCGTCAACGACCGTAAACAGCCATGAGCTCAGCATGAGATATTTATCACTACGGCTATAGATCTGTGCCACGTAAACAAGGAGCCGCCTGGTACACAGAGGGACTTAACGATCACTTCCGCTCCTGATGATGGTGATTTGCATAATTTAATAGCCAGCAAAGTGGATTACTGTACCGAGCTGTTAACAGCGTCGTTTCCATTTGTAATACTAACATATAGTGAGTTGTATGTTAAACATTTGAGTTCTGAAAGGCAAGGAGCAGTACGAAGAACAGATTTTTGATTAGAAATAAAATTATTTTTTCGGGGACAGGAAGCCTGTGAATATAGGTGCCTGTATGAGTTAGTTTTAGGACCCCTGTCAGCGTGTTACTGAAACCCTCTGCCAATGAGTAGCTGGAGAGGGTGGGGTGTAGGCACCTCGTGATACTGTGTGGGTGGATTGGCCCATGTGGAAAGGTGAACTCGCCAGTGTTTGCCAGTACGAGTGGACAAGATACTGGAACTGTGGGATCACTGGCGTTGATGAACACTGCTAAAGTATTTGTCCCGTGTGAAAGAAACGCTATTGTAAATAAGTGTAAATATACTTTAATATTAATATATATATTGGTGAAGGGCATAATCACACACATGTATCAAAGTAAATGTAATTTTATTAAATTATCTAGTTGAAGAAGAGCATTGATTGCAAATTAAGAATATAGACATGAGTAAATATGGGAGAGTACTTGTTTAGTTATTTTATTAAGGCGTCCGATATATTTCTGTGTAAGGACATACATAGTAAAAAGTAGCCGAAACCCCTCTATCAGGACTCGAATACCGCATCGCATTTTATCTTAAGTCCCAAAACGGCCAAAATATGATGTGATATAAATCACAGCGGCTCGCAAAAGGCACGGGCTATCACGGTTTCTATCTATGGGTCCTCGGGTGGGTTAGGTTTGGGCAACTTGATACATCATTTTTCGTGTCGTTGTTTCAACTAGAGAGGACGAGCTGCATTACGGCCGTCCACTGTTAAACGGTAAACCTGCTCACTTTTCAACATTCACCTTTTAAAAAATCATATCTTATGAATGTTAAGATTGTAAAATCTGACGGTAAACAAAAAATCTAAATTGCATAACAAAAATTACTTGCGTCGAGGTCGGGATACCAGACTTGAGTCTACCTAAGATCGGAGGTAAATAAATTACATTTGATGGTGTTGTTGGCAATGCCAACAGCTTCACTACTGACTACGTCACTACAGTCAGTAGTGACTGTTCAGTCACTACTGACACATAATTTAAATTTCATGCAATTCGATAAATTAATATATATATATATATATATATATATATATATATATATATATATATATATATATATGCGAACAAGCCTGAATGGTCCCCAGGACTATATGCGAATGAAAACTCACACCCCAGAAGTGACTCGAACCCATACTCCCAGGAGCAACGCAACTGGTATGTACAAGACGCCTTAAACCACTTGACCATCACGACCGGACATAATGAGGTGATAGCCGAAGCTATTTGAACCACCTCACCGCCGGCACTCGGATGGTTATCTTGGGCATAGCATTTTACCAAATCACCTCATTCTTTGGGGCACACGTGAGGAACACAAATGCGAACAAGCCTGAATGGTCCCCAGGACTATATGCGAATGAAAACTCACACCCAGAAGTGACTCGAACCCATACTCCCAGGAGCAACGCAACTGGTATGTACAAGACGCCTTAAACCACTTGACCATCAACTTGACCATCATTGAGGTGATTTGGTAAAATGCTATGCCCAAGATAACCATCCGAGTGCCGGCGGTGAGGTGGTTCAAATAGCTTCGGCTATCACCTCATTATGTCCGGTCGTGATGGTCAAGTGGTTTAAGGCGTCTTGTACATACCAGTTGCGTGGCTCCTGGGAGTATGGGTTCGAGTCACTTCTGGGGTGTGAGTTTTCATTATTCATATATATATATATATATATATATATATATATATATATATATATATATATATATATATATATATATATATATATATATATATATATGTATATATATATATATATATATATATATATATATATATATATATATATATATAATAATAAATATATAATATAATATAATAATATAATATAATATAATATATGAAAACGCCTATAAAACCTTTTTCCAACAAGTTCCATTGAAGAATTCCCGTTATTCATAATCGTTCCTAAAATTATAATATATAATTTTCGATTTTGTAGTAAAGATTTTCTCTCTCAAGTGCGTAAATTTACACGTACCATTAACCAAGCAATTTATCGGACTGGTTCGAGGTTCATCCCATTTACCCTGGAAGCGCTGTTGTTGGCCCAACTTGGGTCTCGCCATCCTAAACGGCTTTGTACTAGGTTTTGCTGCTAAATATATTCTACAAAATGTGTATCTAGGCTATACACTGTGAATCGTATCAGCTTTATTACGTGGTACTAATGTGGATATTTTATGACTAAAAGTCAATTCATGAAGAGGTGTTTTAGATGTTGTACTGAACGTGGGTTGATTTCCTATGACTGGGAGCATAGTTAGCATAATAACCTATTGCTGGGAGTGTTGGTAGCATAATATCATACTGCTGAGAGCGACGTTAGCGTGATATTCTGTTGCTGGAAGGCAAGGTAGCAAGATGGGCAATTGCTGGGAGCATAGGTAGCATGATATCCTATTGCTGGGAGAGAGATTAGTATGATATCCTATTGTTGGCAGCGTAGTTAACATGATATTCCAATGCTGGAAGCGTAGTTAATGACTTCCAATAATTAGCATAATACGTCATAGGAAGGCGATAAAGATTAATATGTTACTTTGTCCAACGTTTCTTGGAAGGTGGATACTACTGGACATTCCCCCCCCCCCAACCCATCCTAAATACTTATCCAAAGCAAATGGTTTGATTTGGAATACTGTTGTTTGCTTCAGTTAGCAGGATGGAACGTTGTTGTTCGCTTCAGTTAGCAGGCTGTAGCACTGTTGTTTGCTTCAGTTAGCAGACAGGAACATTGTTATTTGCTTCAGTTTGCAAGCTGGAACATTATTATGGCGTCAGTTGGCAGGCTGGAATACTATTGTTTGCTTCAGTTAGCAGGCTGAAACACTGTTGTTTGCTTTGGTTAGCAGAATGGAACACTGTTTGCTTCAGTTAGCAGGCTGGAGCACTTATTTTTGCTTTGGTTAGCAAGCTGGAGCACTGTTGTTTGCTTCAATTAGAAGGCTAGAACGCAGTTGTTTGCCTCAGATAGGTGGCTTAAACACTTGTTTGCTTCATTTAGAAGACTGGAGCATTATTATTGCTTCAGTTAGCAGGCTGTAGCACTGTTTGCTTCAGTTAACAGGCTGGAACACTGTTGTTTGTTTCAGTCAGCTGGACAGAAATCTTGTAGAATATAGTTGTGCATTAATAGGCTATTGATTGCTACTAGCAATCAACAGCCAATTAATGCCCAACTATATTCTATAGACTTCAACACCCCGAACCAATATAGAAGCAGCAGGAGGAGATATGGGTCAATAGACCTTCTGCAGTTACTTCCATTCTTATTTTTTCATTCCCATTGTTTCGTGTTGTCACCTCACCCAAAACTTTTGTGCCACATCACCTCACCCAAAGTTAGTATAAGTATGAAGATTTTTTGTGTAAACTAAGTCTTGTAAAATGTTATAAGAATTACGAAACGCGTTCAGGCGTCAAACCAAGAATAAAAACGAATTTTGGAGAAATGATATTTCAATTTCACTCGACTGTGAAGCGAAAGCTAAGACATTGAGAAATTTTGTGTTAGAATTAGTAATGTTACCTTTTCGGTCACCTTCAACAACATTATATATATATTATATATATATAATATATATATATATATATATATATATATATATATATATATATATATATATATATATATATATATATATATATATATATATATATTGATATTGATATATTTTGGTAGCAGTCTTTCCTGTAGACATATATTATTAAATATGACCGAAAAAGTAAGATTAATAATTCTAACACGAATTTTCTCTATTTTCCTTATGTTTCTTTTTACTGGTGACGGTAAATGAAAAATCAATTCTCCAAACTTCATTTTTTATTTCTAGTCTGACGCGACACTTGAGCGCATTTCGTAAAACTTATTACATTTTCAAAGACTTTAGTTTATCTACACACAACTTATGCTTTATGAAACAACATTGGCTCTTATACCTGCATTTGGGAGAGGTGATGTAATACAATAGTGGGGTGAAACACGGAACATGGAAAACGGGGTATAGATTTGTAGAAGTAGAGGTTGGGTACCACTAGAACTGCAGAAGGCCTATTGGCCCATATTTCTTGATGTTTCTATATTGGAGCGGAGTCTTGAAGTGGGTAGAATATAGTTGTGCGTTAATTGGCTGTTGATTGCTGGTGTTGACTTCTTGATGTGTAGTGCCTCGCAGATGTCAAGCCGCCTGCTGTCGCTGTATCTATCAATGATTTCTGTGTTGTTTGTTAAGATTTCTCTGGTGATGGTTTGGTTGTGGGAAGAGGATATATGTTCCTTAATGGAGCCCTGTTGCTTATGCATCGTTAAACGCCTGGAAAGAGATGTTGTTGTCTTGCCTATATACTGAGTTTTTTGAGGCTTACAGTCCCCAAGAGGGCATTTGAAGGCATAGACGACGTTTATCTCTTTTAGCGCGTTCTGTTTCGTGTCTGGAGAGTTTCTCATGAGAAGGCTGGCCGTTTTTTTGGTTTTATAAATGTTTTTTTTGGTTTCTCTTCTCATGAGAAACTCTCCAGACACGAAGCAGAACGCTCTAAAAGAGATAAACGTCGTCTATCTTTTCCGAGAACTGGGTTTGTCATCTCCTTGAGGTGCTGAGGTCTTACTCCAGTGTATCCCCCTGCTGAGCCTGGTGGAAATGACATGATGGCTTTGTATACCTCTGATGCTTGGAGGAATAGAGGTCCCATGTCTGGGGCATTTGTGTCCCGAGCAGTGGGTTCCTATGATACTCTGGGAGGGTGCTTCTCTCTCAGTGAGTCGGCAGTTGCTGTATCTCTAGGGGCGATTGTTTCTTCACTGGTAAGTAACCTAATTGCCCTACTGTGTTGCCCTCTTCAATTTTCTTGGTCACTTGTGTTCCAAGCTTAAAATTATCATTGGAACTCTGGGGTCTTCCACGACGGTTTTTGCGTTGAGGAGGGATGGGGATCAAGTTGTCAGCTCTGGGGAAATTATTTATTGCCCTAGTGACTGATGAGGCTAGTGACTTGCCTCCTCTTGCAGGTACGCCTAAGCAAATATTGCCAAACAGGAGCAAATTATGCCATGCTTTGATGGTGGCTGCAGCATTAAGATTTTCAGACCGTTCATTCACTTTCCTTAGAAGGTCTGTATATTTCCCTGCTGCAAATGGGCGCACAGCTTTAGGAATGTGGGGAAGAGTTCTGGTGGTGGATGCTTTGATGGCCCCCAGGAGGTCATCTGATGACATGAAGTTTGCTGGGATGTGTGGGGGTGCCGGGGGGCCTGTGGGCCTTCCCTCTCTACAGGTAACGTCCATGAACCCTCACAGCCGTGGTGCTGACGTAGGGTTCCATCGTTTCTAAGGCTGTGAGCTTCCTCACAAACCCGACACGTTCCTCTGAGTCTGGGTCCCCCTCTGGGTGCGCCTCTGGGTACATTGTTCCCAGGACCGTGTTCTTGGCTGAGGGGTTCCTGGTTAGTTGGGGGAGTCCCCTCCGTCCCCCGGGCGGGCTGTGACATAGGCGTGGCGTGGGAGGGTGATCACGGGTGGTGGCGGCAGGGGTAGTTAGCTGTCCCTCGCACTCACCACTTTTTTTTTTTTTTTTTTTTTTTGGGGGGGGGGAGTAAAGAGGAAGGAGAGGCATAGGTGAAGGGAAGTATAGAAGTGGGAAATACAGTGAGAGGTATGAAAGCAGGCGGGCTGTCCGCCTTGCTGACACGATGTGTGGGTGTTGGCAGCTAAGCTAAGCTGGCTCCCTCTTGTCAGGGAGCTGTGAGTGTGTGAGAGGTTCTTCACATGTGTTTCACCATATATGGATGTCTATAGATGAATACTGAGTAGCATTCATATATACACACTCCGATGCTTCCACACATGTTGTTCTGTTTAAGGCTCTTTGTTTAATTATTATTATTAGTCGACTAGTTCATACATATTATTATTTATCGAGTTGTTCATATATATGCTTGTATGAACTGTTCCTATATACACACACATATATATCTCATCTGGGGATTATATACTGTGGGACAGGGTTATCATCCAGAGAATCGAGGCTCTTGGGCCACCAGCTGTGGGAGCGGGGCGTCTCATCTTGGAGTAATCTTTCTAACATTGGGTCCTCTAACATTTCGATGGTGTTCCACACCCTGATGGCTTGGTGCTGCAGTCTGATGTTTAGTGGCTGTATATTCAAGAGTTCATGGAGCTCCTGGATTGTCTGATTATATGGTGGACGGTGTTTTGCTGCTCTCCTGAGCGCCTTATTTTGCACTGCTTGCAGTTTCTGCATGTTAGTTTTCTTTATGGTGTGTAGTGGTACTGGGGGATACTCTAAGTGCGGCCGAACTAGAGCCTTATATAGGTGGATCTGAATGTTAGTACTGAGGCTTCGGAATCTTCTCAGTTTTCCTAATGCTACTTTGGCTTTATTTAGTCGGTCCCTTACATGAATTTGTATCCCTGTTCTATTTATCATTAGTCCCAGTATTCTGCCTACCTCCGCATACTGGATCGGATGGTTGTCAAGGATGATGGGGTCCGGGTTTCTTTTCGCAATGTGTATTATCTGAAACTTTTGTTTGTTGGTGCTAATTTTCCATTGCTTCTCAAAGTTGTTGATGAGTTCAATTGCTGCCTTGGTCTTGTCGGCTAGTAGCGGTTTTGATGGTCCCGGTTGGCAAATTATTTGGGTGACATCGTCGGCGTATGTGATGTATTCTCCATGGTGGGGTTGGGGTAGGTCAGCTGTATATATGTTGAATAGAGTGGGGGAGAGGCAGCTTCCTTGTGGTACTCCACTTTTCAGTTCTATTACGTCCCCAAAGTAGCTGCCGATATTAAGCCTAGCAGTTCTATTGTCTATAAAGCTGCAGAGAGTAGCAGTAAACCTCTCAGGAAATCCTAGTTCAGATATCTTATATTTTAGGCCTGTGTGCCACACTTTGTCGAAGGTTTTCGAGACGTCTCTAAGCACTATATTACACTGATCTTTTTTCGACACAGCGTTGGCTATATGCTCGTAGATCAGGTCTATAGCTGTATGGGCCCCTCTGCGGTTTCTGAACCCGTGCTGCCTGGTGTTATACTTCCCTTCCTCTTCCATGTACTTCACCAGTCTCTGATTGATAATTTTTTCGAATATTTTACCTGGTACTTCGAGGAGGGAGATTGGCCTGTAGTTTTCAGTTTGGGTTGGGGGTTTACCTGGCTTGGGAATTATCTTATTGTGGCATTCTTGAAGTATGTGGGGAATAGTCCAGATGCAAGAGCTGCATTTAAAATACATGTGTATTGACGGAGTGCAATCACTGGTAGGTTGGATAATACCATCTTATTTATTTTACTGTTGCCCGGCGCCTTGTTCTTGAAACCCATAATTGTTTTATGGACCTCTGCAATGGTTATGTGTTTCATAAGGTGGCAGTCATCGCGTATGTTGTTAAGGTCTATTGTTTGCGTCGGGAGTAGTGCTGCAGCTCTGTTATCGACCTGAGTTGTAATTTCCCTTTCATTAATTGGGCAAAAATTATATTTTCTTCCGGGTTTACCTTCCGCTGCAAGATCGTTCATGCATTTTTCTATGGTGTTAATCCATTTATTTAACTCAGCATTTATGTATGATGTTTCCTACCGTTAAAATCTGTAACACTGATTTCTTGTGCACTACTTTTGAACGCTTCCCAGTCAGTTTTAGTGTATTGAAGTCTTGGTGGTGAGGGTTTCTGAATGGGGTTAGTTGACAGCGTCATTATTATTGGTAGGTGGTCGCTTGTGCTCACAGGGCCCCTTACTATGCGGGTGCTTAGGAAGTGGTGGTTGTTTGATAGTATTTTGTCTGGTTACCACTGTGTCCTTGTCTGACGTAGGTTGGGAAGTCTGGGCCCAGGTGGGTTAGATTTCCGTTCCTTATCATATTGTGGATGGCTTCTCCTGCTTGGTTGTTCCTTCCATGTCTCAGTGATCTGTGCTTGGCGTTGAGATCACCCAGAAAGTAGGCAGGTCTGTTCCTTCTGGTAAGTTTCATGATGTCGGCAAGGGGAAGGTAAGGACGTCTTGGTGGTTGGTAGCATGTTCTTATGAAGATTATACCTTTCGTAGTTTGGAGTTCAATTGCCAAGAAGTTTTCCTGAAAGTTATCTAGAATTTTGTGTGGAATATTTCTTTTTACAGCAATTGCCGCTCCATCGTTGGCCTGGTCAGCTCTGTTGACCTGGTAAATTTTATAATTGAAGATCTTGATCTTTTCGCTATTCTTTTTTCCATGGCTATTAATGAGTATTATATCAGGGTCTATTTCTCTGTACAAGTTGCTGAGTTCCAATGCTCTGTGCGGAGTCCAGCATAGAACATTGTGTTGAATTATTGTTAATGACTGGATGGCTATGTTGAACCTGATGGGTTTCTTCCACCTTGTGGATTGTTTGGGATCGGTCTATGACCATTGCGCATTGCGTTAAAGTCCTCGTCGCTTATCCGATGAATGGTTATGGGGTTTGGGTTTTGGTGAAAAGTTCTTGACATTATCCGGTCGTACACTTCACTCTTATTGACACCAGGGATGTTGTGTTGGAATTTTATGTGGTGAGCTTTTACTTGCTCTTGGAGGGTCATGAGGGTAACCGTGTGGGTTTCTTTTGTTGAGAAGAAAGTGATTGTGTTTGTGTTTGGTATCTCTGCTGGGGCTTGGGTGACATTTTGTGTGGGTGTGCGGGGAGCAGTGAGAGTCGTTGCGAGTCCCTGGTCCTGTGGTACTTGTATGTTTTGTTGTTTATGTGTGGGTCCTCTTTGAGGGTCCTGCATGGTAGTTGCTGGTGTTGTGTCGTCCTCCTCTGGCTTGTTGGTGGTTGCTTGGGTCGTGGGAGCTGGCACTTGCTGGGAGTTACTCACAGTTGGGGTAGTGCTGTGAACATTGCTGCCTGCCAGGGCTTTTATGATGTTAGTGGAGTTAGTGGAGTTAGTGTCTGGGAAGTCCATCGGTGGGAGGTTATTCCTCTTGTACATTTCTTTAATTACAGATCTAAATGACCCTGGGGTTACCATGTTTTCTAGATGAGCAAAGATCATACTGCTCAGGATCTTTGTGGGTAGGTCCTCATTTACCTGTGGGGTCATGTTGTTTGTAGGAGTGTGTGGGGAGGTGTTTGCTGGATTATAAGATACCTTGTTTGACCATGCACTGGTGGTAGTTATACCTGCATAGGTGTTATTGGCCAATGCTTCTTTCTTGCTAAGGCATCGGCCCTTTTTTGTTTTAGGATGTCCTTCCTAATGGGACATATTGATGCCAGTGTGCGGTGGGGATTCCCACTCACCACTCATGTGGGTACTT